>OMNN01067872.1:0-13844 GCA_900302755.1 Chromis chromis
TAATCTTGGGCTGATTGACATTTTTCACTATTTTATGACAAACAACTAATCGATTAATCTGAAAAACAAGCTAAATGAAATACTAACAGTTAGTTCGACAATCTCGTCCTCCTCCTCCTCCTCCTCCTCCTCCTCTTCCTCCTCCTCCTCCTCTTTCGGACCATCTTCCTCATCGTCATCAGCGTTTGCTTTAGGCCAGTACCAGTCTTCTCGAGGTACAGTTATGCCCTAAAATGAAAAGACATGTCAAATGAAGGATTCACACGTAGAAAACTCTACAGTTCCTTTATTGACGTAGAGCAAATTAAGCATTAGGGCATGTAATTTTTCTCTTTTCACAGCAGAGAGAAAGATTCGAGATAAAAAAAAACCCCAGCATTAGCACCAAGATGTGAAGATGATTCGAGGCTATGCTCACAATTCTTCCTACCTTCTGACTGTCGAGCTGTTCACAAGATCGCTGACTCCTCCTGAGGTCACCTTCAATCTTTCGTTCCTCCCTCTCCGTCCTTACTCTTGACCTTAAATGAACAAGCACAAGTTTACATACACAGCCTATAAAATAGTTTTATTATATAGGAAGGGACAATGTCACAGGGAGCTGCAAGTTTTACCTAAAATCTTCCAGAGATTTGGTCTCATTCTGTTGTTTGGCTCGTACTTTTTGCCGATAATATTCAAGTTCCTCCTCAGCTTTTCTTTTCTTCGCCTCTTCCATGCCAATGCCCCCTCTGTCTGATTGAATATAGAGAGAAAAGAAATAAACACAGTAATCCTTCAGCTGGACTGCACACAATATTAACAAATACACTTTAAATTAAAAAATGTACTGCCTACCTGTTTTGATATTAAGTGGAATTGGATCAACCCTCCCGGCTCCTGAAGACATAACAGAGTTTGGCATTAATACTTAGGATGAATGCAAAATAGATTTCAAAATAACAGAATTTATACTGAGCAAAAATATAACCATCGCGTGTAATAGTTTATTAAACTCTATCAATTATTTTTAACATTGGGGAATATTTACATTTATAGTAAGTATTTGTTGCTCCAACACACAGCATCTCTACAACAGAATGGATGTCGTGAAACAACAACGTACGAAGGAACTATATTGGAAATGATTTTGGGCAGATTTTGGACCATTAATTACAAACCAATAACAAAGGTGTCCACCATTTGTGGATGCTGCTTATGGAATGTTGTAGCAGTTTTCCTCAAGGGCTTGGGGAAAATGGTAGACAATTTGTGGGACAAGATCACGTTGCTGGACCCGTCCATCCAGAGCATCATGTGACAGATTGTCTGTCGCACCATGCTGTCTGAAACTATTGTTTTTTTAATGACAGATGGTGGAGTTGTGGACATTCAAGTGCCTGGCTACGATCCTACTTAACATACCACCAAAAAAGGCTGTTTGCATGCTGCGTTTATTTTTTTTGTTGTAGTAGAAAAAACACTTGCCCTTCTTGCCAAGGCCTTCACCAGCCTTGTAACCCATTTTCTGTAGAAGTGCAAATCCCTTGTTCTCATTGCTGATGGAGCTCTGCAAAGCTGCTTCTCTGCTTTCCTTCTCCTGCTCCTTGTAGGTCTTCTGACGGTTCTTGATGTTCGTTTCCTTTTGCTGTGCCTCCTTTTTCATTGCTTCTTTTACCCGCCTCACCATGCTGACACCTGGTTTCACATCTTGACTAACAGACAGGAGAACACAAAAACAATATGACTGGGTTGAAAAACAACGGAGTTATTCTAAAAGCAATGACTGAAACAGGTGACACTTCTCTGAACACTTATGAATTAACTTCACCGTTCTAGGACTGACATCACAGGTCAATAAACTACATCGTTGTTTCTAATTTAACAGCCTCGACGTCCTTTCTCTTCAGCAGCTTCGTAAAACACTTACATTTTACTAAGAAATGCATCGGACATGTAGTCCTCTTCCTCGTCAGACATTATGGAAGCACAACGGAGAGAAAATGTAGAAAAGAACAGCTACACTGCTTCAAAATTTAGCTGGTTGTGCATTTGTATTCGCTCCGTTGATGTTTGGTTCGTTCACAGATACATTCCGACTAGCTGCAAAGTGTAGTCTAAGGTTCCAGTTCGTTTTACAAATAATTCAGGGAAAAGTATTAATGCTGTGTGGCCGGAAACATTTTTAAAAAATATATACACATAATGTGACACAATGTTTGGTTATTATACTCAGTTTTACTGGTTAAGTTACAGTATTCGCACGGTTTCGCATCGGACAAACTTTAATGCGACACCGAAGATACTCGTCGTCATTCATCCTGGGTCATCGAAACACAGGTAGGATGGACAGTTTGCTCACGTATATCACATAAAACTAGAATGTGTTTATTTCTCAGGGGTTATTTGAGCAGCTGAATGTTTTTAAAGGTAACGACAGGCAGCTAAAGCCGTATTTGGGTGAGAGTGTGCAGCCGCAGTTTAGCTTGTTCCTTGGAGAAACTAGCTAGCTTAGGTTGCTAACCAGCTCGCCTGTCAACAGCTGGAGGCTGGCAGCTGTCAACACGGAACAGCAAAGTGTTAACGCTACACAGCGCTGACATTGAGTTTGATGCATTTTATCCGACACATAAGCTATAATTTTAAAGTGTTTAAAGCTTTGGACCTGAGGTGGGGCTATAAGCTGTGTGGGTGACACCTAGACTGATTGTTGGAGACATTAAACGACAATGTAGCCCCCTTGATATGACATTACACAGACGAGGGTGTACAGCTCGGTGCAAAGAAGTCCTCGCCATGGAGCTGGCTCACAGTCTGCTGCTCAACGAAGATGCTTTGGCCCAGATCACTGAAGCAAAGAGGCCTGTGTTCATCTTCGAATGGCTCCGCTTCTTGGATAAAGTCCTTGTGGCAGCGAATAAGGTAACCATTCCCATGTAGGCAGCGTTTTTCTGAGTGGGTGTCAGAGGAAGCAGTCTGTAACTATATTTTGTGTTTGAATGGCAGGTGGATGTGAAAGAGAAGCAGAAGAAGCTGGTGGAACAGCTGACAGGACTGATCAGCAGCGCCCCTGGACCACCAACCAGAAAACTCCTGGCCAAAAACCTGGCTACCCTCTACAGCATTGGAGACACCTTTACTGTTTTCCAGACTCTGGATAAGTGCAATGACATCATTAAAAGCAAGGATGACACACCAGCGTACTTGCCAACAAAACTGTAAGACCCCATATAATCACAGCAGTGTATGTTTTATTTGACTATTTTTGTACAGTAACTGTGCATATTGACTCTCTGTTTCAACATATACACATTTGCATTAAGGTATAAGCTGTTTAGGATTCTGCATTTGGAGTTTCAGGCATATCCAGTAGACCCACCTTCAAGGGCATTAGCAGTTAAGCCAAGCGTTAATCTGCAGAATGACATTTCATGTTTAAAAGGGGGGATTAAGTGTACATGAGTAGATATTATGCGGTGTTTCTTTCTCGCATTAATGGAACCTAAAAGTGGATGAAGCCACATCAGTGGTGTCCTGCAGGGTTTTATTCTTCCTTCTTGCTTCTGTAGGGATTCAGAGGGGATGTAGGGTTTCACATGGGGTTCAGGACCTCCTTGCTACCCACTAAGCAGCTGGGCTCTTCCTGCAGTGTTTTAAAGTAGATGATAATGTTTTTTGCAGCAGGGTATCACCAGTTATCCATAAAATAAAAGCCAGTCTTACAAAAGTTTATGGCAGTTCAGTTTCATGAGATAATCCAGTTTATATTTTCATTGAAATAATTCTGAATTCTCACAATGATTGCTGTTGTTTATCAAATGATTTAAGGTGATTTACAATTTCCTTTGAATGCTTACACTTTCCTTGCAGTGCTGCAGTGGCATGTGTTGGGGCCTTTTATGAGAAGATGGGCAGGATGCTGGGAAGCTCCTTTCCAGACACCATTAATAATCTTTTGAAGGCATTAAAGAGTGCAGAGGTATATATTTTTTTAGACATACATAACTGGGAAATGTAATAGTAGTGTACAAAGAATAGCATCAAATTGTACATTGGAATATAGGAACAGTAATGGATCATTAGAGATCTATTGTTCAGAAACTGACATGACATCTATTTTTATTCTTTTATCTCCCCTCTTATTTTATTGATATAGTCCCAGGGCAGAGGAGAAATCCTCCTCAGCCTGCAGAAGGTGCTCAGTGGACTGGGTGGAGCTGCAGCATCATGTCACAGAGATATTTACAAGAATGCCCGCTCTCTACTCACAGACCGGTCCATGGCCGTGCGCTGTTCAGTAGCAAAGGTTGGTATCAGCAAAACACCTACTGGAGCTGTAAAGCATTTAACAAAAGTATATTTAGGAGACATAGTCAAATGAAAGGATTCATCTTTATTATATCTACTTCTTTGTGGGGATATCTTGCACTGGTGGAGGATTCTTACAAATTGAGCTGGCATTATGTAGTCTAATCGCCACACACGTCTTGGGATTCTTCAGCAATACCCAAGACTGTGGGTGCATTCCAATATCTATACTATTATACTATATAGGATGCCAGACAAAGATTTAGTACTTCCTATTACAGAGTATGCCAAATGCAGTTTGCCAAAATACCAGGATGTCCTACTACATCCGGTTTTATTTTACACTATGCAAGCCAGCATGCTTTTCTGGCCATCCTGACCTCCAGTCCTCTGTGCGGCAGAAGATAAATCTCAGTGTTCTGTGCAAGTATAAACAAGCTTGAGCTGCCAAGAGCACACAGACAGATGACAGCTCATTTCACACGTCAGACTGCGACGGCTATATCAGTAAGATGTTCAAAGCATAAGGCTCAGTATTATGACAAAGCAGTATGTCCCATTTGTCTGCATATTGCATGCAAAAGAACATATTGCAAATAAAAAACAAACGCATGCAATGTGTAATGTAGCCTGTATCTTCTGTTCCTGTGAAAAAAATAAATGGACCAGAAGATTTTGTTTTATGATCACTGTTTAAGCTATAGTCTCATTTTCTTTTCTTTAGGAGATACGTAACACTGCAGAATGTTAGTAGGAGTAAACTGCACCGTTAGAAAACAACCCTGACTGTTATAATTTTGCTGTGTCATTTATGTTAACCAAACTCAGATATGTTGCGCAAATCCCCTCCCTTTCTTATTGTGAAAGATGATTTCCTGTTTAGAAAGCGTGACATAAATTGTACTGGTCCAAGTTGTGTTGTTAAGCTAATTATACATAAAATTAGTAATCACCAGTATGCCTGTATATAATAATGTAGTTATTAATTAGAACATCTTCATTCTTCTTGCTTGATCAGTGCCTGTTGGAGCTGCAGAATGAGGCAGTGTTCATGTGGACTACAGAACTGGAGAACATGGCCACTTTGTGTTTCAAAGCTTTGGAGGGTTCTAACTATGGTGTGCGGGTAGCAGTGGCCAAATTGCTGGGGACGGTCATGGCCACTGCCCTGATGCCCAAACAAGCAGCTGGTAGGTTAAAAAGTAGCTTTGTGTAGCTCATGTTTGGCTACTTTCATGTTATGTAGACTAGCTCATCGGTTTTTGTCCCTCATGGTCTCAATCCTGTTCTTCCACAGTGATGCGTCAGAATGTGAAGCGAGCCACTCTGGAGGAAGTGCTGGAGCTGATGGCCACAGGCTTTCTGCGTGGAGGATCTGGCTTCCTAAAGAGCGGCGGGGAGATGTTGAAAGGGGGAGGCTCTGTCAGCAGGGAGGTGCGGGTGGGCGTCACACAGGTGAGGCGTATTCACCGGATGTAATAGGAACAAGAGCCTGCGTTGTTGGATTCCACAGTCTCATGCGTCATCCTGCTTCATTTTCCTCAGGCTTACGTTGTGTTTGTGACGACGCTTGGTGGTCAGTGGCTGGAGCGCAACTTTGCCACATTCCTGTCCCACGTTTTGGACCTCGTGTCTCACCCACGGGCCACACAGACCCATGTTGAGGCTGTGTACTCTCGCCGCTGTGTCTCCTTCATGCTACGTGCCACCCTGGGGGGCTTACTTGGAGAGAAGGCACAAATTGCAGCCGGCAAAGAAATCTGCCAAGCCATCAGCAAACAAATGAGGGCTGTGGGTAAGGAGGATGGGGGGGAAATATCACGGTTCAGAGCATTGCAGAGTAAGTACTCATCCATTATTATCATTTAATTCACGCTTCACTCTCTTTCTAAACTTCCTGCATGGTTTGTGCTTGTGTTGTGTACATAGATGGCTTTCCTTCATTTTGCTTTCCTTCTTGCTTTCTACGTTTGCTTCTTTTGGATCACTGTCCACTCTATTACATCTCTCTAACCACAAACAGCATCTTAACGTCAGGAGCATCATCCATTGCCAGCTCAGCTTATGAATTACTCATGCTTGCAGGACTGCATAGCCTTTATAGTGTTTTGCTTGCAAATTCACATTCTGTTGTTATTGCCTTGCACTCCCTAAGGAGCAGATGACATAACTTTTTCCTCACTGTTGACATCTGGCTTACACCAACAGAAAGAGTGCATGTGCTACTAAATTTACAAACGCAAAGTAGGAAGAGGCTGTTTTCCCCCCACAGCAACAAAACATAATGTTTGCAAGTTTGCTGCACCAAATTTCCTTTTTTTCTGCTTTACATCATCACATCAATCATTTTTAAAATCACCTTTATCCCATTCAGAAAGGATGATTCTTACTCTGATTTGCTGTGCAACCTTTGTACTGATGTAAACTATGTCAAAGCGACATTATTTTGTTCATCTTGATGTTAAGACAAAATGAAAGATGTTGAATGTTGGTGCCTCTCAAGACATGATCCTGGGCTCTTCATTTTTTTACTCTATACTTGCTGCTGTAGTTTTTTCAACCAGCTAGATCAGGGATGGGCAACTCCGGTCCTCGAGGGCCATTATCCTTCATGTTTTAGATGTTTCCCTCTTCCAACACACCTGATTCAAATGATCAGGATCATTATCAGGCTTCTGCAGAGCTTGATGATGAGCTGATCATTTGAATCAGTGTGTTGGAAGAGGGAAACATCTAAAACATGCTGGATAGTGGCCCTCGAGGACCAGGAGTGCCCACCCCTGAGCTTAAGGCTTTCTTTAGGATGCTACTAGGACATATTGATTGCAAATTAAATAACTATTAAACATTCTGGTAATGTAACTTACCCGAAATTCATTTTTGACTTGTCGAAATTTACTTTCACATCTTTGCTGTCCTCCACACAGAACTCTATGAATACAGAGTCTCGTCTGTCATACCACTTCGCTGTTGCTGGCTGCCTGATGGCAAAGAGCAGAAAGAGGGAGTAAGTGACACTGGGACAATCAATTCACGCCTTACTCTAATCTCACATGGTAATTATTCAGGAACTGAGCGTTCTGCTCGTTAATATTAGGGTGGATGCTCTGCTAATGTGGCCCACGTGTAGGCCTATAGGGTGCAGTACATTTGAGGTCACGTTGAGGAAGGCGTCACTCATTCATTCCAAATTAGCATGAGAGCTTCTCAAGTATCCTTCATGTCTTTGCTCATATATCACAACGATTCTCAAAAACACCCTGAAGCAGTAGCTTTTTAATCTAGATAATGCACCTGTTAATTGTATATTACAGATTGTGCACATGTTGGAGCAACACAGATTAACACACTAAGAGGGAGCTGGGGAATACTACATTAAAAGTAAGCTGCGTGGCTATTTAGATGTGAACCACACTGAGGAGAAGTATTTTTGTTTCGAATAAGGGCAGCTTCAGTACCACTGACAAGTTTATGAAGGTTAGCGTTAGCTCACGTTAGCTTAAAGTGAAATCTTCCGAGCATGACACCATGCTTTTTCAGTGCTAACCTTACCCTTGGCATGTTGGCTGACATTAGCCTGCTAGCTAACGATAATTGAGCTGCTGCAAGGCGCATAAACTAAACTACATAACGTTACGACTTTAGACCCGGCGGTGCCACGTTATATTACTAGTGAAAGTTATTTGTCAGTTTATTTACCGACACGCGGCGCCTTTTAGTCTTGACAGTCGTTAAGTATGGCTACACCGCTGGTGCTAACTCGTGTGCTAAGTCAGTTAGCTAACGTTAGCTAGTTGATCCGCATTATAGCACACTAACAAGACTTGTAGCTAGTTAGCAGCGAGCGTCAACGACCATACAGTAAACCCCAGACTTACATCTTCACTGTTTTAGCGATTAAACTCCCTCGTCGGACCGCGATATGGACAACAGTGTTACCTAGCAGCAGTGCCCGGCAAAACTGATGACTGAAACCTAAACAGTTAACTCTAAGGTTTACAACAGATGCACTGGAGCCCCTCCAAACATCGCGTGTTTTTCTCGTTCTCCCGCTCGGAGCGTGAGCACGGAGCTGCGCAGGCCAGAGCCGCTGGAGATCATTCTAGAAAGACGGAGCAGATCCAGAGCAGCGCAAGAGCTCCACCAGCAGTGCAGCTCCACGAAACACCGAGAAACTGCCTGAGGAGGACGGAGAATACATCTGACTTATTTCAAAATCTCTTCTTAAAACTTCTATTTTTGTGAAAGTTTTTTGAACTGTCAAAATGTTTTTATTTATAGTTACTTGGACTTATTTATTTATAGTAGGCTACCTAATTTTACTTTCTCTCTGCTCATGTCCCTTTATATTATTATATAATATTATTTATTATTTTCATTATATTTTATACAGAGTGCATTTTATAATGTGTATTTATTTAATTCTTATTTGTATATACACCGATCAGACATAACATTATGCCGAGTCTTTCTTGTCTCACTCTTCTCTGGCAGAAACAAAGCCATAATTTGGATGCATTGTTGTGATCTTAAAACCTAATTTCCTTCCTAGGTGTTGTCCAGTTGACTAATTTTCACCTCCTGCCCTGATTGTAATTATGCCGTAGAGTTTGAGAATTGTACTGTTGAAAGTCTGGCTGAGCTTTAGATGGCACACATGTAACCAAAAGAAGAAAATATGGATCAAAGTGACTTTTAAAACATTGCACAATACAGTGTCTACATACACCGATCAAGTATAACATTATGACCACCTGCCTAATATTGTGTTGGTCCCCCTTATGTTGTCAAAAATGCTCTGAACCATTAACAAGAGGACCTCTCAGGGTGTCCTATGGGGTCTGGCACCAGGACGCTGGCAGTGGATCCTTTGGGTACTCTGGGTTGTGCAGTGGGGCCTCTGTCAATCCAACTTGTTCCACTGCATCCTGTTGATGCTTGATCAGAATGGGCTCTAGGAAGTTTGGAGGTCAAATCAACATCTTGGGCCATTGTCATGTTCCTCAAGATGTTCCTGATTGTTTGATGTTTTTGCTATGTGGTGGGGTGCATTTTCCTGCAGGGGTAGGCCAGTGACATTTGGGATTTCCATTTGCATGAGGGAGTGTGCTTGTTCTGGGACAGTGTTTATTTGGATGTCTAAGTCTCATCAAAACAGTTGCCAAAATCCATGGTTTTCCAGCAGAACACCACATAGTACCAATATGATCAATGTTAAATGTGGAGAAACATTAAACCTGCATTTTTTACGACACCCAGCAGGGGGTGACTCTTGTCGTTACAAAAAGGAGTTGGACTGTGTAGAAAATCTCTGAGAAAATGCTTCGACTTCTCACTTGGTTTGTTTCCTCAGTGAATATTTTCCTAATCAGTTGATGGTCTCAGTTGCTAGTTTCAAGTCTCCTTTGATACAGCATGATGTTCTGTTCTATGTTTTGTAAATTTTGGTCCCATTTACAGTAAAACAGATGACAAAGTAGGACACACTTTTAGGCGTGGCTATCTTTTGATTGACAGTTTGGCATCACATCGGGCTTTCTCCAGTTCCCATTCAGATCTACCCCTCATTTGTCATATCTGATGTCAAATACTTAAGACAGTGATGGCCAAATGCCTGACTTAAGGCTTCAAAACAGTAGTCCACAAACCAAAAGGTGACGTCACAGTGGCTACGTCCATTTTTTATCTACAGTCTGTGGTCTCTCTTGTTTAGTAACCCACAATTAGAAGAGTTATTACCTTATTTGGCATTTCCCCTTGCCCAAGTGACAAAAAAAGTGCTGTAATTTATTTACTGAGGAGTAACTTGTGAAACATTTACAGCTGAAACTAATGAGTATTTCAATTCACCATTCATTTTTTGGTTATTTTTTCAAATCAGAAAAAGTAAGAAATTTGTCAAACAGTTAAACAAAGTTCAGCTGGGCTATTTTATGCACCAAACATTGGACTCTGCTCTTTCATCTGCTATTTCTGCTTAATAATTTCAGGCACACCGCTTTGATTATACTATTCACAAATTATGTGTCTGCCCTCTATTATCCAATGAGTTATCAAAGAGCGACGGAAAAGAAAATCCAACCAGAAAGCTTGCCTAAATCAGTAGAAAGATAAGTCATCACTGACGGGTTCATATAGCTTGCCTATATCTTCACAGGAGTGACGTCAAACAGGAGTATGAATGCTACCATTGAAGTACTTGATGAGAAATTGGGCTGTTCCTTTCACATTAAAGACTCATTCTGCTTTGAGACAGACTGAATGATTTGATGAATGTGTAATGAGGCAGAATGAAGAAGCAAAGTTACTGCTGGCTCATCATCGACACAGGTTTTGCTGCTGGGAAAGGAAAGTGGAGGAATTGGTTCAACATTTGGATGGACTGTAAACGTATTCTGACATCTAACATCTAAGTGATGCGGCCTCTGCAGTGAAGCTACAGAATCAATTTATTTTACACTGTATCATCAAACAGAATTTTGTGAGCAACTAAATAGAAGACTGTAAACCACAATCATGTTCAGGATGTTTTTTGCTCCTTTTACATTTTTAATCACTGTGGGCTTAGTTTTTACTGCAATATAAACTCCCGCACCTCTATGGAAACAGCACAACAATAGCTGGAAGTACAGATAACTCAGAAATGTAATCTGAGCAGTATGACAAAGTTATAATGCCACAGATCATAAAAAAAACTAATTTATTTGTTTATTTATTTAACTAAATTTGGAAAAACCTGGAATAAACATGTACAGCATTTTTTCAGAGTGCCCACAGATGTTACTAAATACATACTATACATACTATAAATACTATAAATATAACTTGCTTCCATGCTTGCCTCCTCTTTACTCTGTGTAAACACTGTCTGCAGTTCAGTTGAAAAGTCTCAACATTTTTGTCACATGACTGTTGGTCACAGCTGATTCGCTGCAGATGTGATGAGGAACGCTGAATTTTCTCTTTCTTACAGAATCTGGTTCTTACAAACTGTGTATTTTTGGTGATTTAAAAAAAAAATAGATATGTAGAATAAAGTGACTTGGATGAAATGTCACAATTTGAAGCTTAGATTTGGTTACACTTTCCGACAGAGCAGCAGAGCAGATGAATAGTTCAAGGACTCTCAGAAAGTTAAAAATCAGATGGTGCTTTCTGTTTTCTCAGTTTCTGGTTCTAAGTGATGGTGTCATTTTGGCAATGTTTTAAAGACAGCATTGGCACATTTCAGGGTTCAGAGGATTAACTTTACCAAATTAGATTCACTGTTTGTGTAATGAAGCAAAGGATGATATCAAATTAGATAATTTCCAAAAAGAGAGACACTTCTCTGTACTTAAGTTCTCTAACCTTGTTCTTGGTGATAACACTTAATGCTTGAATAAGTCTTCATCAGAGTCATTAAGTTACTCCATCATGTGCCTCCGCAGGTTGACTGAACTATTAAACTGCCATCTGGTTAAAGCTTAAGCAATCTCCGCTCATTATTCTGAAAGTGTACCTCATTAAATACATTGCCGTTATACTCCTTCCATTAAAAAAGATTTCCGCTTGTGTGGTACAAAGGAACAGCATGAAAGGACTTTACCCAGAATTGTTTACTTGTATTGATTTTACAGAGTGATATAGCATTTAGTAGTCACACTCGCTGAAAGTGGCCTTTAGCCACAAATAGCCTGAGCAATTATTGTCGATATTGATGTAGTAGTGGGTGTTCAGTGAGATTCAAATGTTTGCACCATTTGACCACCATTTCCCCCCGAAATAGAACAATTCTGAATTATTTTCTCACTTAAAATCACAAATACTCAACATAGTCTTAAAACAACAGTTAAGTCCCTGGGCTACTGATCAGAAGGTCAGAGGATCCAAACCCAATGCGGCCATTGTTGGGTTCTTAACCCTTTCTGCTCCAGGGGCGCCGTACCATGGCTGACCATGTGCTTCTTCTAAATTCATCCTAAGAGCAAATTTAAAGGAGCTTACAATCGGTGTTACCCACCAAAGTGCATTGTGTGTAACCTTGACGTTTAACAAACATAATGTATGCACCTTCGTAGAAACACTTGTAAAGCAGATTTTACCTAAAAGTTTGAATCCTGCATTGTTTATATCATTGTTTACTAGTAAGCAAGTCTTCTTCTATCCTGCCTTTGCTGCACATTGCTGTGTTTTTGGCATATTACCACCACATGGATTGGTGTGCTCAAAAAAGCAAGTATTTTAGTGCATTTCCGTCTTTTTTGGTAGCTGACACTTGATAAGTAATAATACACGAGGGAAGTCAACAGTCAAGGAGCATGAAACAAAGATTTACAGCTTGACTTTAACCGCAATCACAGCGGGTCTCAACCCAGCAATACGAATCCACCTGCAGTGTTGTGTAATGTCACGTTTTTGTGTGTGCATCAGTTGTCACCTGACATCTGTCATTGTCTTATGAATGAGCAATTGTATTTTCTTGCTGTGTGAAAAGGCTATTTGCCACACATGCACAGAGGTCTACAGAAAATGTGCTGAGCAAACACGAAGATGAAGTGGCTGATAGAATGTCATTTTGAATTGCAGTATAAAGCAATGTATTGTGAACACTACACAACTGTGCTTTGGTAGAAGTGTAATACTTTTTATTTTTTTAAATAAATGAATGTCTAGAAAAACTTAGTCAGCACATGATTAGCACAGAAACAATAAGTCTAAGTAAAAAATTCTGGAGCCACATAGTTAGAGGCCTGTCACTATTACTATATAATCACCTGCTCGCAGTTATTTGAGCTGATCACAATCATTTTGCATCAACACTGGGATGAAACTAATTTCTGCCATTTTCCACCATTTGCACCCGCTAAGCAGAAGCTATGGTTTAATGGCACCAATTTTTCATCTTAAAGGCACTTCACTTGCAATAATAAACCGATTGCATTTAGATGAACATCTATTGATATATATGGGTTTAGTTGCAAAGCCACAAAACACAGCACCACCGTGGGCACATTTCTAAGCCAAATGATAAAGTAGAACCCAATAACTTGGAGGTGATTCGTCAGATTTACAGTAAAGGTTGATATTAAATACCACTAATACCACTAAACTGATAGATAAAAAAAAAAGATCAGATAAAGACAATCAAAAGTCTACTAAAATTTCATAATAATAATAATAATAATGCATTGGTTTTATACAGCGCTTTTCAAGGCACTCAAAGACGTCTTCATGATCACTTCATGATCGTCACAGCCCTACTTGTAGTAACGGCTCTCTGTTGCTTTTATGATTCACCATCACAAAATACATCCATCAAGCATAACATTATGACCACCTGCCTAATATTGTGTTGGTCCCCCTTATGTGGTCAAAAATGCTCTGAACCATTGGACATGGACAAGAGGACCTCTCAGGGTGTCCTATGGGGTCTGGCACCAGGACGTTGGCAGTGGATCCTTTGGGTACTCTGGCTTGTGCAGTGGGGCCTCTGTCAATCAAACTTGTTCCACTGCATCCTGTTGATGCTTGATCAGAATGGGGTCTATGAAGTTTGGAGGTCAAATCAACATCTT
>OMNN01067902.1:2795-13241 GCA_900302755.1 Chromis chromis
ATTTTTTAATGCAAAAAAAGGGAATACATTTTATAATTTTCTTGATTTTTATTTTTATTTTTTTTTTATTTTCCTTGTGTGTGTTTCACGGCTACACAAGGAGAATGTAACGCACCTGCAAATAAAGCAAATTAAGTTAATCAGGTGCAATCAGTCATGATTCTGAGCATTAATGAGCATAAATCTTTCTGTTTTTGCACTAAAAATAATTAAAAATAATGTTTTTACTTTTATTACTATATTCTTTAATATGTTGTAGTTTGAATTATGCAGAAAGTGAGTTAATTTGATGTTTTTCTTGATTTTTGCACATTTTTTCATTTTCTTAGTGTCTGTTTTCCAACTACAGCTGTGACATAAATGTAAATAAAGCAAATCGGTCAAACGCGCTGAAACCCTGAGCTGGTGTTCATCAGAACGTAAGATTCTGAGACTAAATCAGCACAAATCTCTCTGTTTTTGCACTAAAAATGATTTTAATTATATATTTTTTGCTTTATTACTATATTTCTTTGCTATTTTGTTGTTTCAATAATGTAAAAAGTGATTTAATTTGATATTTTTCTTGATTTTTGCACGTTTTCATTTTCCTCGTGCCTGTTTCAAGGGTCTAAGTGGGCTGTTTTTCAGAAAGCATTAATTTCTGCTTTTTTTCTTTCCTTCCATGAGAGCCTTCTCTCTGGAGAATAAACAGCTTTGGCCCAGCCTTTTGCCCTACATTTCTGTGAAGCTTAGGTGTTGTAAGAATGGGATGGGTAAATGGCTACAGACGAGAACGCTGCTTCAGATTTTAATCATATTTTGGTGCATTTACACCAAGAGTTCTGGATATTTACTCAAAAGTGAGTCTTTTATTCCATTTTTCTGTGCAGAACAGTCGAAAAGAGTCCAAACATTTGCTTGGGGTCAGAATGGGACGCCCAAGTTATAGCATGCAGCTGCAAATAAAAGGTCAATGCATGAATGAATAAGCACAAATCAAGTGTGTTTTTTTGCACAACTCTCACTGAGATGTGAGGCTGTTTGCGCTCCGTCTAAATAAACTGTGAGAATTCACTGCACGATTGACTTGATGTTGAACTTGGCCCCTTTCCACCGGTTCAATACCACTTTACTATGATGTCCACGATTTATTTACCTCATAAAAACTTCATGAAAAGCCGAGTTAAGGTTGGTTTATTTTCCACTCTGGCTGTATAAGTGAACAGTGCTGGTGCTCGGTCCTGAGCCCGAGCCAAAAACCCAGTAAGATGATGTGCAGTAAATGTGAATAGTGGGCATTGTTGGTGTGGCTCGGTGCCGGACTGGTCCATGCCCAGCGGCCATGCAGCCAGTCCAGAGCTGGACCGGGGCTAGCTTGTTCCAGAGCTGTAGTATTAGACTCAAATAGGCCCACAACATAACAACATGAGCTGAGCTGTCACAGGGGATTACTTCAGCGAGGCGAGCCAGCGGGGTCTCCACTGCTCTGCTGCTGTACCGGGGAGAGAGAGAGTGGCGGGGAGGGGGGAGGCTTCTCCGTGAGAGGGGAAAAAAGGGGAACAACAAACGGCGGCAGGGTGCGAAGGAGACACGGGAAATAAAGCTAGAAAAAGAGGAAGAATTATTAGCCTGATATCTGTTTTGTCATGTTGGAGTCCGAGCTGGCGGGGAGGGTCTGCGTCGACTGCTGCCCCCCTCCTGCAGCAGGATCCGCGAGAAGCGACGAGTTGCCGCTGAGGTACGCTCAACACAAAAGCCAGATTTGTGCACAACAACTCAGTTTTCATGAGCGTTTTCGCAGGACTAAACAAAGCGGGGAGGTTTGGACGTCTACCTGGACGCTCAGATTCCTCACCGCTTCCCTGTTTGCCCATTCAAGCGTAACATCCACTGCTTGTACTTCCTCTTTTTCTTTTTTTCTATTCTCCGTCTGCCTCTCTATCCAACCCTCCTCCTCCTCTTCCTGCTGCGTTCTCAGCATCGCGTCCAGGACGAGCAGTTTAACGCTGAAATATTGGGGAAACAGTCCGACACAGAGCCGCTAACAGCCTCCCTCTGCTTTCTAAATGAAATATCCGCCTGTTCGGTGTCACTCACCTTTGACTTTATTCACATTTGCGCTTATTTTTATTTATATGCGGTGTTTATCATACGGTTTGTTGTGTTTGCCTTTCAGCTGATTTACATTTTCGGTATTATTCCGCCCACAGACGCATGAATATGTATGATTTATATTCTTTTTTTTCCCCTTGATGTCAAGAGTTGTAGCGTTTTCTCGGAGTCGATTCTTAAGCTTCCGCCTCGTAAGAAATTCTGACCGCGTTCCTCAACCTTAACCTCAACTTTTAGCGGTAGCAAACACAACTATTATATCTGCTGAAACTGTAAAGATGCCGAGTTTTCCTGTCAGTGCTGGTTTGAACAGCGGTAAAATGTATGATTCGTTAAAAAAGAAAACCCACTCATGACAGTTTTCAGACTGTTTGACTTTCGTTGGCATTGAATTTAGAGTGTTAGACGTCTTAATTTTGAAGTAAAGTTGTGTTTTTTAGCTCTTTTTTAACTTTAATTTAATAATGTTATAGCAAAAGACCATTATGAACCATTATATAAATGACATTAGATGTTAAATAGCAAAAGACATGGAAAGACGTCCACTCAACCGAAGCAGGATTTGACATTTCCCAAGCCAACTGAGGACCCTGTCTTTATTTATTTCATTTCAATTATTCAAGTCTGTGCAGTTTCTTGCATGTTTTATGTGCAAATTTCCGGATTCTGTGGAAACAATGAGCAGAAATTGGAAAAAGAAGAGGAGGAAGCAGCAGTTTGGAGGCATCCCTGCTTTAAAAATAAGAAAACCTAATCAAAAAGGATGTCCATCTCTTCCCTCTCAACCCCTTTCCTCTTCATCCCTACTGTATTCCATCTTTTCAAACCGGCACACTTCATTTGAAAGTTCCCATCGCCGATAAATGTCACTCCGGCGCTCACACTTTGTCTGAACTCCCCTCCTGTTGCATAAAAAGATTGAGACGAGCTTCCGCGGCGCACCTGATCATGAAAACCAGTCATGCTGAGGTTGACTTGTTTTCGCGACGAGTCAACATATTTCGTTGATGTTTGCAGGTAGTAATTTATTGCACCGTAATTTACTGACTGAACCGCTGAATGCTTCATTGGGTGACAAATGAAACTGCTTTTGAGGTGTGCACTTCATTTGCAATTTTTCCCGATGAAAAATGTGACTTTGAACGGTTTTTCTGCATCAGGCGGCTTCTCCGAGCGAGAAACACGGAGGAGGTTTTCCACAGGTTTGGTGACGGTTTGGTGGTTGGAGGTGGACAGATGGATGTTGTAGTGCAGGAGTGACCAGTACAGCAGAAAATTTGGACTTCTAGCTTCGATCTTGTGTGAATAATACAGAACCAGTAGAGCTTTTTGGACTGTATTTAGCTCTAAGTGGCAAAACATATGGATAATGAGGCATGCAGACAAGGAAATCAAGTCTTAGAGGATGTGCACGATGGTGAAAATGGTGCTTCATCTACTGAAAACCACATTAACGCCTTGTTTGCACATAGTTCTGGATGCGAATGAATTAGAAATCCATTCATTCCTATGGGAACCCCTCAATTGTTTTTGTCCTGGACTAGAATTTGAATGAAGTGCGTTGAAAAATGTAAACTTTTGAGGTGGTTTTCCACGTTGGAACAGCAAATTTGCTAACAAGTTGCAACCGAGTCTATGCAAAATTACATTCCTATACATTTAAACTGCATTCTCAACTATGTTTTGTAGGTATTTTCTACCGGTACAGAGTGTGAGATTAAAATTCTGACTTCTAGCTTCAATCTTGTGTGTATATTATTGAACCAGTAGGGCTTTTTGGACTGTGTTTAGCTCCCAGTGGCAGGACAACTGGATAATGATGCATGCAGACAAGGAAATTATGGAGTCTTAAGGGGCCAAACAGTCTTAGAGGATGTGCACGATGGTGAAAATGGTGCTCCATCTGCTGAAAACCACATTAATGACTTGTTTCCACATAGCTCTGTATGCGGATGAACTAGAAATCCATTCATTCCTGTGGGAACTCCTCAGTTGTTTTTGTTCTGGACTAGAATTCGAATCAAGTACTTTGAAAAATGTCAACCTATGAGGTGGTTTTTCCACGTTGGAACAACAAATTTGCTAAAAAAGTTGCAATTCTGACTTCTAGCTTCAATCCTGGTTGTATATTATCGAACTAGTAAGGCTTTTTAGACTGTATTTAGCTCCCAGTGGCAGGACAACTGGATAATGACGCATGCAGACAAGGAAATTATGGAGTCTTAAGGGGCCAAACAGTCTTAGAGGATGTGAATGATGGTGAAAATGGTGCTTCATCTGCTGAAAACCACATTAATGACTTGTTTCCACATAGCTCTGTATGCGGATGAACTAGAAATCCATTCATTCCTGTGGGAACCCCTCAATTGTTTTTGTTCTGGACTAGAATTCAAATCAAGTATGGTTAAAAAATGTTAACTTTTGAAGTGGTTTTCCGAGAGACCAAAGTTGGAGCAGCAACAAGTCTCCACAAAATGACATTCCTATACATTTAAACTGCATCCTCAATTATGTTTTGAGTGAAACTTGTCAATTTTGGAACCTAGAAAATGGAGGAGAAGCTTCAAACATGTAGGGAAAGGGTCGTATTTTAACCCTAAATAAGAGATTTTGGTGTCTAACCTTAACCTTGCTTATAACATGTAAAAGTCTGATATATTCCTAAACCTAACCGCGTAGTTTTGGTGCCTAAACCGAACCAGAAAGCGAGTGAAAGAGTGAAACTAGTCACTCTGCCAGTTTGTTGCACATGCAGATGTTTAACAGGAAGAGTCAAATGCTACTGAGCTGTGCACCAATCAAAACAAAGCCTCCTACAGAGTTTCTGGAGCTGGAATCTGAGACCTACAGTCAGGTAATCTGGGCCGCCGCTGTATTGATTGGGCCAGTTCATTTTAAATCAGTCTCCTGCGAGTCTCCTGACTTTATGACGGTGAAACACTCTTTTCCAAAGTTCATAGTCGGTACTTCACTTCACATCCAGAGTGCTGAAGTACAGAGTGAAGAATATGTCACTGTCCTGCCACGTAATGACTGCTGGATGTGTGGAAGTAGGGAAGGAAGTGAGTCTGAGGAGTTTGGGTGAAAGATGAAGTAATCGGCATATTTTCCTCTGAGACAGGGATGTGAATTTGAAACTTTTCTTAAACAATAGCTGGCAGTGGTATCAATAAATAACCGATTAACTATTAACTTGAAAGTGGACATTCTTCAGGTACTGTCGATTTTCTTCAACTACAAAATTTAGTTTCAGATCAACAAACCAGGAAATTTGAGTTGAAATTACACATAATATTAAGCTAATTCAAATACCAGCATTATTTTTTGATGTTTCTAAGTTGCCAGATTGAAGAAAAATCTAAGTATGGAGGCAATTTCATTTAGTTTTAACCCAGCTAACACAGAAATCTGAATATAAATTACACACAATATTAAGCTGATGCAACATTATTACGTCAACCCATCAAAATAATGTTTGCAACTTAAATAGTTTATCTAAATCAGTAGATTAGATTTATTATATCTTGTAAATATTCACAAGGATTTGTTGCTACGCTGCATGGCTGCGAAAATGAATATTCAAATTTACTGATTTAGAAAATCCTTTGAAGCTGCAAACATTGTTCTGATGAATTGTGTTGATATAATAATGGTGGTAATTGCATCAAATGAATGTTGTGTGCAATTGAAACTCAGGTTTCTGCATTAATTGGTTTAAAACTAAATTTAAGTTGTAGTAAATTAGCTCGATAGCTTAATTTGTCTTCAACTTGAGCTCAGAAAACCTTCATGCTTGGTAATTTGAAATACCACTGTAGAGGAAATTAACACAATATAGTTCGTTAGTTGAATATATTGTAATTAGAAGTTGACATAACTCAAAAAGACTGTTTGTTTTGTTGAGCCTAAACATTTGTTGTTTGAGCTTAACACCCACAATGCTTTATGCTTGTTGCCAACCACCCTGACTGAAACAAGAGGCTCCACCTGTTGGCGCAAACAGGTACTACACCTAATCTACGATAAACGTGCATTATGTTTATTTTTAATCGGTTAAATCAGTAACAGCAATTAATAATTTACCGATAATCACACTACTCTACAGTGCTGTTTCTGTGAGCTGATGTCCTTCTGCTCCACCCGTCCCTCTGCCTTCCTCTGGCTGTGCTGGCAGTTAAACCAAGCGTCCCCTCCCACTCAGCCCCACACAGTGTGCCTATCTAATGGTGTGGAGGATATTAGGCTTCTATTAAAGATATGACCGTTGGTTTAGAGTCACTGCCTCTCGCTCCCATTTCCCCAGATGGGTCAGGGCAATGGGCGTTAAAACGGCCTCTTTTCCTCCCCCTTTCCTCCCCCCCCTACGCCCTCCCTCCAGCCTTCTTCTGCTTCTTCTCGAATCTGCTAAACCAGCCGTCGAAGCCTCCGCGAAGCCTCCCATTCTCCGCTACAACGATTTAATCTGCCGAGCACCTTTTCAATCAAAGTGTGTCAGGCGGGGGCCGCTCCTCGACACGACTCCAATACAATGCATGGACACACACGTCCAGGAAGTGATCGCGGCAAAACACACCTACGCGCACGTGCGCCCGCATGCCCAGGCTGCAGATCAATACTCGCAATCATACAGGTGACAATGGGCGGCGGGTTTTATCGGCCCCTGATTCACACCCCATGCCATCATCACCTTCTCAAAAAAATCACACAATCAAGGCGGGGTGGGGGTGTAGGGGGACGGCATATGTGAAAGAGGAGGGAGGGAACGGAGCACGGGAGCTTGCAGGTACATGAAATGTGTGAATATGTGCGTGAAATGAATTGAAATGGGTGTGAAAGTGCATCTATTTGCAGGCGGATGCACACACACACACTCACTTTCTTTGTATTTTTTTGAGTGTATTTCCAGTTTGTGCAGCAGATGTGTTATATTCGGAGTGTGTGTGTGCGGTTGTAGGGTTTTTTTTGGGGGGGGTTGTGCACATACAGTACATATCCGTGTGTGTGTGTGTGTGTGTGTGTGTTTCGGTTGTTATCAGAATGACACCATCCTACTCTCTCTCCTGCAGCCCCAGAGGATCAGTGGAGCTGCACCAGTTTCAAATGAAAATAAATGAGAGGCAGTGACCGCTACTGCCTGGGTCCCACTTTAATGAGGAAAAGGAGCAGAGAGGGAGGGAGGGGAGGGGAGGAATTGGAAAGTGAGGGAGAGATTGGTCCGAGTTGGCGACGACGACGACTAGGCCCGAGAATGGAGGGGAGAGAGAGAGAGGAAGAAGGGGGTAGGGGGTGTTGTGATGAATGGAAGGGCCTCTCTGTCACCGATGCGATGGCCAATTACAGTTGGAGCACGCTCCGATGCACTGCAGGTGGAGCGGACGGTGTTTTGAGTGGCCGGAGAATATCCCCTCCATCCTCCATTTGCATTGAGAGGAGAAATCGCTGCACAGTGTTACAACTCGGAGCAGCTTTAGGCGGGTTTACGGTGCGATTCAATAGAACATTTGTACACCTTTTTTTTTTTTTTTTTGCAGGGCTGGACTTGCGCTGTGCGAGTGTGTGCTAAAGGGCTGTATCTCCAAGGATTATATGCCCCATTAAGGATTTTTGTTCTCTTACTTCTCAGCCTTATTAAACTCTCTATAAAGAGTAATGAAACATAGCTTTTGCAGCCGGGCCCCCACCTCCTACACACATTTAAAAATCATTTGAAGTCGAGGGGGAGGGTTTCAGGGCGCTAAGCTAACACAGTGGCACCTCCGGTTGACTTGCTAAGAGTGTGGAGGCTTTCTGCTGACAAACGTCTTCAAAATCTTTGGTGCAATTTCATCAAAGAGGACTGAGTCACCTTTTGTGCAATGCTACGTTATGAATTTTCCAGTTTTAAGCCCCCGAAGTGCCGTTTAACCCTCTGAACTGCAAAATCGCACCATTTACCAGAAACAGAAACTCTTATAAAATGTTGAATTTTCAATTTTCTTCATGTCTGACATGCAATTCTTTTGAGAAACTTAACCGAATCCAATCTTAAAATCACGATATCTGAACAAAATCGCAGAGAAAATCACCAAAAATAAACCGTTTGCGTTCGATTCTACCGAGTGACTATTCGGCTGAACTGCAGGCAGTGTACACAGAGCAGATAGAGGACTAGTATGTAAACAAATTACAGCGTTTGAGATCAAAATTGAACATATTCGGCCAATAACATAAATGTAGCATGGCTCAAAAATTATATACAGAGGAGCAAGTTATCAGTAAGTTGTTGGAGGATACATTCAGCACGGTGAAATATCTTTCTAGAGCTGATGTGCAGAGTCGTGTGAAAAATGCCTAGCTTGTATCATATCTATTGAATGTGGAGCCACCATTTTTCCCAGTATTGGTAACATCTGTGGGCACTTGATTGTAGATTTTTCCAGTTTTTGCAAAACAAATTATCAAAGAAATTCAACTTGATTGACATGATAGAGGTGCAGGACTTACAGTAAATAAAATTATGGCATGAGCAGAAAAAAGGCTCAGAAACTGCTTGGACTTCAAATGACTGAGGGTTTCAATCTTCTGGCAATATTAATACTATTTATACCATAGAGTGTTACATATGGAGTGCATGTGAATGTGTAAAACAAGTTTGGTAGCTATGTATACGCCGGTTATACAAGATGTCAGTTGAAAAGATGCCAAATACTCCCTGGTTCAGCTAGTTTTATATGGATAGGCTATTCGTGTCATCATTTTTGCACATGGGAGTCCCCAACTGGCCCTAAAAGGTCCGTGTCCGTGCGCTTTTCTGCTGATAACAAAGAAATGCATCTCCTCCCAGCAGTATCCAGCACAGAGCGGAAAGAAGGGCGATTTCGAAGCCTCTCGAATTAAGCTAAAGGCTTTGTTACATTCCAGAGAGCCCCCTTTAAAAGTTATGTTATAATGAAAATTTTATCACATAGAGCTTTAGGTTAAAGCTGCAACTTTACCCGTACTTCAAAGCCTTCCACAGTCCGCTATAGGGGGTGTTGGAATATATAAAAAAAACTGGCGAGACTTCATTTGATTAAATCCTTAAAAATAGCTCCGGATTAACCCGGCGCTTGTTGAGAGTTGGGTGATATGAGGTCTTCCCTCGATGGCGGCGATGTGTTTCTACTTGAGTGCGGCTGAGCTTTGTCCAGTCCGGTCTAGCAGAGACTATTAAAACTAGCAGGCAGCAGCAGTGTAGCCGCGAGGCCTCTTCGGGGGCTCAGGACATCAAGTGTGTTGGTGTGTGAGTCGGCGGATAGAGTCAGAACCACACATATGTCATGTACAGACCACCAGTGCAGACATTAGTGTGTCAGGGTCAGTGAGCAGGTCGGCAGGTATTTGCTCGACAGCGGCGGGTTTGATCACGATGTCCTGCAATGCACAAAGTGTGTGAAGGTGTGTGTCAGTCTACATGTGTCTGAGGGTCCAGTGGATATGATGGGTTTTTAGAACTGAACTAGTCTGAGCCAAATGGGAACACAGACATCAAACATAGTATTTCAATCAGAACCTCAACACTGAAGTCTTTATAGTAGTTATTTTAGCTCAGATGTCCTTCTTGGATTCAGGCTAATTCATGCTTTTTGCATCCCTTTGTGTACGTTGATTTCTATTTCCACCATTTAATTAAATGCATCTGTAACGCCACATTATGTAATAACGCCGCATTTTGTAATAATCTGCCGCATTTTGTAATAAAATTCTTGAACGCAATATGTAATAAACATTGCCACATTTTGTAATAAGTTGTTACATAATGCACCAAATTATTACATTTTCTTCATTAAAAAAAGTGCAACACCTGCATTTTGTAATAACTGATGCAATATGTAACAACTTATTACAAAATGCAGCAAAGTTTATTACATATTGCGTTCAAGAATTTTATTACAAAATGCGGCAGATTATTACAAAATGTGGCGTTATTACATAATGAGGTGAAAATTTATTACATTATTACATAATGCAGCGTTACTACATAATGTGGCGCTACAGTCCTATATCCCCAAAGTCTTGGGTCTTTGGAAACTTTTACATCTAACCAAGCTGGACTCGCCAAACCTGCAGCTGACCAATAACCGAAGCCTAAAATGACGTCTTGATGCAACAGCTGCAGTTATACTGAAGAAAAACATTTATTACAATGAACTTAAGTAAAAAAAATAAAACATTTGAGCATCAACATTACCAATTATGGCAACTTTATGCAAACTAATTGCAGCCTCTCTAGACTGAAGGTCATCTTTTTTATTGTGAATGGAGACTGTATAGGAGCTTACCTTTGGTCCAAACAGACCGAACACTCCCGGGAATCCTTGTTCACCAGAATCC
>OMNN01067984.1:0-22674 GCA_900302755.1 Chromis chromis
TAGATAGATAGATAGATAGATAGATAGATAGATAGATAGATAGATAGATAGATAGATAGATAGATAGATAGATAGATAGATAGATAGATAGATAGATAGATAGATAGATAGATAGATAGATAGATAGATAGATAGATAGATAGATAGATAGATTTTCTAATTACATTTGGCTAGGAGGGAATCAATTAAGTTAATGAGAGACCTTGTAAATATATGAGTAAAGTATGTTGGTACATATTTGTCTGTGATTTGGTGAAAGCCACGGCACATGAGCAAAGCTGTGATGAGAGTTTGCAAAGGATTTTGGACAGAGTGAAGAACAGATTTTTTTTTTAAAAGCCAGAGCGACACCTTATCTCCCGCTCTAATTTCACTCTGGTAACGCTCACACCACGAAAATGAAAATGAAATTATGTTTTAAAGCAATCTGGGAAGGAAACAGCCGAATCGGCCAAGGTCAGGTTTCATTTGCGCTGGTTAAAGTTAGAGCTAAAATGACAATACAGTGCATGTGCAACTTTTCTTCTGTTACTGGAGCGAGCGGGGAGCGATTTGTGTGCAGTGGGGTGAAATTTGAGTTGGACATTGATCGATATTGAGCTGAGGGCCATGGGGGGGCTATGAGTGCGTGAGTGATGGGAGCGATCAGGTCAGAGAGCGAGAAGCAGAAATTTTCTTCGTTCCACTCTGTTCACATGACTTGGTAACCAAACTGAAAACTGAGTGCGTTTAAAGACGTGGGAGCAATGAAATCCTAACTTTTACGAAGATTTAAACAGAAATGGCCAAAATCTCAGCAGCAGAGGCAGATATATCCTGACTTTCATGCTCAAGTATGTGTTGCGCTCAAAACATTGAATCCCGCAGTTCAAATAATGAATGACTTAATAGTGTCTTTTATTAGTTTTACATGAATGGTCGCCAGTGTTTCTTCAACTTCACAACTCCAGTTTACCACAGGCTTTCTATTACAAATTTTAAGCCTTAATCAGACTTTATAGACCCCATTCAGTGCCAAAAAAGACACTGAGCAGCTAATTTTATAGGCTTAGTAGTACTAATCATAACAAGGAAACTGATCTTTGTATTTAAAGTAAGTGGAGTGTTTCTGTTTTATGTCTCTGTGTTTGTGTAAACACTCACAGCATCGCCTGGTTGTCCTCTTGGCCCTGCTGGCCCCTCAGAACCCTGCGACATAAACAAGCATGAATACCTACATAGAGAAAGATCAGCTTAAACGAGAATACCAAAACCGTCATGACCTCTCACCTTTTCTCCCGGTTCTCCTGAAGGACCCACGGGGCCTGGCTTCCCCCTGTCCCCCTGGGAAACGACACACATGGGAGTTGACAATCGGTATTATGAATAATCTACTTAACACCAGTCACTCATGCTGCCAGATGACTTACTTTATGTCCTTTGTTTCCAGGGAGACCAGGCAAGCCGTCAAAGCCCCTGTCCCCCTAAGAGAAATATAGAAAAAAGGGAGCGATGAGGTCAAATTTTAAGAAGACAGTTAGTGAGTGAAAAGTTTGACTGTGACATCAGTTCACCTTTGCTCCAGTCTCTCCTATTGCACCACGGCCTCCATCTGCACCCCCTCGACCCTAATAAATAAAGACAGACATCATAGTAGACTCTTTACTGGCATACTGTTTGAGTTACTGTGAACAGACTTCATGATTATTCTGTGGATAATCACAGACGTTACAGAACATGCTACTCATTGAAAAGCTAGACTCACCCGTTTCCCAGGTCGTCCGTTCTGACCTGGGATACCTGGCAGTCCTGAAGGGCCCTGAGGAGAGAAGGTGAGAGTTGGAGAAAAAAAGGAGCAGACAAGCAAAGACACATGTGACTTTCTCAGTGAAATGTTGCTAAAGGTTAAGTGGTGTTAGAAGTGTCTAGCTGGTTCTCCAATGTGTTTCAGCGTAATCCGAAGGAGCTGAGTGTTGCCATGACGACTAGTTAACTTACCGGTGGCCCCATCTCACCGCTGGTCCCCTTCAGGCCCGAAGGACCAGGTGAACCCTGAGAAAGACAAATAATATTTTTATTTTATCGTTTACACAACACAACAACTTAGATTACAAACTGAAATGATATATTCCAAAAATTAAGAAAAATAAACAAAAAATCTGCAGTGTGTGTGTGTGTGTGTGTGTTTGTGTGTGTGTGTGTGTGTGGACATAGTGTCAACTCATATGCACACATAAATGCATGTTTAGGGTTAGGGTTAGTAAAGTTGCATCTAAAAATATATTTTTAAAACTAAAAACAGGGAGGAATGTGACACATTGGTAGCAATTTATCTGTAACATTAACTGAGTAAACACATGTAAATTGATGATGACGATTACATGGCTAAGAAGGGACTTTTTAATCTGATACATATGCACATACAATGTACCAAATACGCATTAAATTACTTGTATACTCTCATATACCTGTGTGTATGTGCCTGATACAAAGTTATTTTTTTTAAATGTATTTTTTAGGGGAGAGTTTTTCCATTTTTTTATTGGTAGAGAGAGACAGAGTAAAAGTGGGGGTCAAGAGGAGAGTGACATGCAGAAAATGGTCTTGAGCCAGACTCAAACTCAGACTGCTGTTAAGGGACTGAGCCCATGTGGTATCGCCTTAACTCAGTGAGCTAAACGGCGGCCCAATGACTGATACAAGGTTAAAGCATAGATGTAAATTGTGTAATTTTATATTATGTTGCATAGTGTATATATCATATTATGTTCACTAAATGTATATCAGGTGGTGTTAAAAATAGCATTATTTCCATGTATGCACACACGACATGAATATGTCTGCCCATCTGATCGAAAAAAATAAGCAGCATTCAGTTGCACAAAAAAGTCTGCCTTGGGATTAATTGTCTGTCTGCCTACACAATAAAATAGAAAATAACAACATATCTGAGCTCACTCACCAGTGGTCCAGGTCGGCCCCTTAGGCCGAGCGGCCCCGGAGGTCCCTTCATAGCCAGCTAAAAGGAGGAGGAGGAAGAAGTGGGTTGTAGGACTCAGCAACACAAACTGCAATTCAAAGTCAGCTCTGTGGGTGTGGGTGTAATATTCATGTTTGTGTACCTTGGTCTGCTGCAGGATGGCCTGAGCCTGAGCCTCCTGTGCAGAAACCACAGCACCTGTCCTTGGATCACCACCTGACTGGAACTGCACACACACAAACACACAGATGCTCCTAAGTCGAACTCAACACCCCACCCAGTGGCCAACAGACGGCACTGCTGCTCAGCTCTTACATAAGATTGTGCAGCTTACTTGGAAGGTAAATTGAGGGAAAAGGCAGAAAAAAGGAGGGGAGAAATATGCAATGCTGAATGCCGTCACGCAGGGGTCACTGAATGGCTTATGAGTATAAAAACAGTATGAATCCTACACTATTGCCTTTACAGTCACCGGATCTCAAGTCCAAAGATTAATATTTAAAGGGATCAACAAAATAAATAATCATTTTGGTTCACCTAACCACAGCTGACTGGTTCGGCACATAAATTACACCAAATATATTTTGCAACATGCTGAAACATGGCTTCTGGAAGGTTTCAAAGACAAACAAATGGTACATTTCTGTAACAGTCTCCCACACATTTCTCAGCAACGACATTTAAACATTCTCATTCGCCCTGGGGCTTTGTTAAGGGTTCACGGGACCAAATAACTGCCACAGCAACAGCACTGCAGCTTGTAAGGCCTCAGGGAACACAGCAGTATCTACGAGTTACCGGTATGAGCATGATGTTTCCTGGGGGACCTGGTATCCCATCAGCTCCATTAAGGCCTGGCCGCCCTGGAGGACCCTGAGAGGAGAGAGATAAGGACGGTTAAAGAGAGACGCCGGTGTGTGGTGGACTCACTCAGCAAACAGAGGGCAGAGTTCTCACCAGCTCTCCAGGGTCTCCTCGAGGTCCCACTGGTCCTGTGACTCCAGGAGGTCCTGACTCTCCCTGCAAACACACACAGACAAACAGTCAGTCGGTCAGCTGAGACTGATGGAATCTAATTAATTTCAATTATCAAACACGTCCATTTTCATTGCTGTTGCAGTTGCAGCTGTGTTTGCATTTTCCATGTGCAAAGATTTTTTTCCTTTTTTTTTTTTCTTTTACCTGAACACTGAAGAAAAATGTGTTTGAGGTTACATGTCATGCAGTAAAATTCACTTACCTCAGGTCCTGGAGGCCCATATGGTCCTGTTATCTGTGTTCCCTACAAAAAAATTCACATGGAAAGCTCTGAGGTTCATTACTTATGATGTAACAGTCATACCACTCATACCAATTCAACTGAACACCTGACAGTATGTATGGCCATCAATCCTGTACCTAAAGCCTGACTAGTACAGACTGTATGAGGCCATTACTGAAATTTGACAGTTTAATAACACCATTATAACTACATGAAGCCCCATGTTAATATTTTAAGATAAAAATAATGAAAAGGATCCCTTTATGTTACCAAAATATGGGCCATTTAACATTCAACTCAAATAATTTACCCAAATAATGAATTAAGTGCTGGTTAAATTTTCTGAGAAGTCAAAAGAGAATTTCTGTATGGAATAAATAAAAATTCAAATATTGCCATAAAATAATGCTGATTATTAATTTTCAACATTCCCTACAACTTTACAATACAACCTGAGATGTTATATATAACGTGCAGTATGACAAAGTCATATTTTTCCAAGGTTTATACTATATTATCATATCATCGACTAGTATTTGTTAGTGCTCTTACATCTCTTTCAATACCATAACTGACAAATGTAAACTTATTTTTCTACAAAGTCCGTCTTTTAAAAACATGCTAAAATCACAGTCTTATCCCAAGCATCTGTACAAGACATTTATCTAAACAGAATTCACTCTATTCTAAAATCAATTTTCTGATTTAGATCAGGAAATATTTTGTCACCACCCTGCAGAAGACGAGCAGGAACAGATAAAAGGAGTCTGGATGGAATATTTTTGATCAAAGACAACGTTCACGGACACATTTTGAGGTTTTTCTTACCAGTCCCAAAACGCCTGGCTCTCCTTTCTCTCCTTTCTCTGGTAAATCCTGGTGAGAGAAGACAGTAGAGAGATATTAACAGCATTAATGTAGATGGTTGAGATGCACAAAAGGGGAGTTTCCGGTTTTCTAAACAGGATTATTTTATGTCAAAATGAATAAACTCTTGATACCTGTGTGTTCAGAATGGTCTCTCGCTCTCTCTCTGCTGGTCCGTAGCGATCATCGTATTCTTCCTCATATTCGTACTCGTTCACATGGTCGTAATTTGTTGAGTTGTCATAGTCTTCGTATTCTACAACCTGTTCATCACACACACACAAAGATAAATTATGAGGGACAGAACAAGACACAGGGAACTCAGAGCTCATGTTGCTGTTCTTCCTGCTGACTCTCACCTCGTACTCAGTGACATTAGAACCTGCAGTCACGGTGGAAACAGAAAGATCTTCATAGTGGTCGCTGTAGTCGAACTCCTCAAACTCTTGGACACGTTTCCTAGGGGTTCTCTCCACCTGAAGACCACAAAAGAACCAAAATAGATCCCAAAAAGCCCAGTAATTTGTGTTTATGTACACACAGAACTTTGAAATGAATGAATTAATCCTACAACATGAATAAAAAATGTGAGACTTATAACCCTCAGGACATAAAAGATGACTCTTGAGTTATCAAAGAACATTTTCTCTACCAGCCTGTCTGACTGAGTGCTCTATTACACGAAGAATATCATGAAAAATTCAATAGAAGTGTGGCATATTCTGCCCATGGCACAGCTAAAGTTGGCCTAGTCTTCTTTAAGCCAGCTCATTTCAGCGTGACGACTTCATTAGTTCCTCAATCCCATGTTTTTTTATTGCCGTCTCGATGCCAATTGCATTTCTGGAGGTGCTACAGTAGAGAAACGGAAACAGGAATCCCACAGTGCTTTTAGCTATAAGCCAGATGATAAATCAAACAGCGGTAGCGGAAGAGGATTTGAAACTTTTCCCAGGAGTGCGGAGCGTTGGCACACAGAACCTGGCAGAGTACACTGAACCACAAAGCCATGTAATGTGATTTTGTACAAGAGCGAGGGATTCAGAGAAAGAGAGAGACATAGTACGAGAGGATGAGAGCTCAGTGGACACTCACAGCTTTCATAACTTTTTTTAAAATGGCTTCATAATACTTACAGCAGGGAAATAAACAGCTGCAGGCACCTGTGAGATGTTTTTTAAACTGCAACAAGTGATAAAACACGTATGTGTGTCTGAGGGAGAAATATTTAAATATTTACAGCATAATAGAAACTAAACAGTGTTGAACAATTATCTAGGCCTCCACAGAGTGATTGGTTGTCCACAGCCCACAGTGATGTTTTAATTTACGACGCTGAGGAGATTTCATAATGTAAATACGTCGCCAGCATAATTAAACCATCCATCTTTTTGTCATCTCTGGTTTTTTAAATGCTCATAAATACCTGTAAAAGTTTTCCTCTTGCTTGTAACCTTGGGTGCTCCTTTAATTTTTCTGGACAGTCTGGATTTACAGCACTCAACACCTCGCAGTGGGTGTGCAACAGGCCAGGTGGCCTGAAAGACTCTTATCTGTGTTTCATCGCTCGTGTGGTTTAGCTCTGACTGGCTTCTAGAAGGGGACTCACCTCCTCAGCCTCTGCTAATATGCTGTCGTAAGGTAAAGGTGCGTCACAGTCTGGGATGTAGTTCTGACAGTACGTCTCTGCAGCTCTGGGGTCATCGATGAGCAGCAGCTGCTGGATGTCTCCCTGTGTCACAAAAACACATACAAAATAAAAAACTGTGACTCTACATAAGGCCCCAGGAATGCACATGAAGTGTTAGGTCACATTGAGGATGTCATTACTGTACAGTGTGTCATTAATTTAATGAATGACATTACATATCCATGTGTCTCTCATGTCTTCATCTTTGACTGTATGTGTTCAGTGTTTAGTCAGATCAAAGAGGCTTAAGAGGCTGTTTTTTATCGTTGTTCTGCAGTTAATCGTCTCCAGAGCTTCGGTCTCAAGTGGTGCCAGCACATTAAGTCCACAGTCAGACACAAACTCTTTCTCCTTTTCCTCTATTTTACACATGCAAAGGAGTCAAGCCAAACATGGCTGGGAGCTGTTCGGTTAAACAGATGGACCACCTGACATTGAGCTTAAAACAAAAGTCACAGTTCGCACTTGAGGTATGTCAAAATGACCTCAGCATTTGCAGCACAAACAAAACTCAGTCTGCAGGTATATTTTACGCAGCTACAGATTTTTGTTTCAGTGCTTATTGTATTAATTTCTGCAATAACTACTGATGAGCTCAAACAATAAATATTTATAATAACAGGCTGCTGCTGAGCTCAAACTGCACTACATCCTCACAGCCACTAGAGGGTGGTGTAGAGAGAAGAGCGTTATGTTTACTCATTTTTCACCTTTTCATGGATAAATCAAACAAGCAGCAACAAGCAGCAACATTTCCTCACCACACACAAGGGACTTATTGTTTGTTTTAATCCATTGTAGGTTTTTTCCATGTTTTTTGAAGATTTTACTGAAACCACATGAGTTTATAATGCACAAAGTGAATGGTTTGTTGTTCATGTTTTCATAAAATATGTGCAACAACATGACACATTTGCACAACTTAAGGATGTGACAAGCACATATAAGCATATAAACATATATAAGCACACATAGACATTCCTACCTCAAACACATCCTCGTCCAGCAGGCGTGTTCCGAACACGGTGACACCCTCGATGCTGACTTGGGGGTTGTGACCTCTGAGCAGGTCCAGGGTGTCCACCTTCACACAGTCCAGGTAGAGGGTCACTGACTGCCCTTCCACGCTGTAGGCTACTCTGTGCCACCTGGAAACAAGAAGGGGAGGAGGAGAATAAAATCACTTTTTTATGGCTCTACCTGAGAAGATGTGTTATGTCTCTTTTTAGAATCCTGCTGCATCCACAAAAGGGAAAGTTTGTAGCATGCGCTGCATGTTTTTTTATAGCAGCTAACAAGTATATTTGTGTTCCGCAGGATGCTTTTAATAACAACAATATTCTCTCTTGGTTTTCTTATTTCTCCAGGCGTATGAATGATCTCAGTGACTTTGTAATTTTATATTCCTTTGTCTAGGGACTACAGATGAAAAACAGCCTCTGCGTTACCTTTGAGATATTTTTAGTTTATTAATGTGCACTGTCCCTGTTAAACAAATGAATAAACAAAGAAATGCAAGATAAACACAAAGGTTCGTGCAGGTGCCTGTGTAGTTACCCACTTGCCATCAGCCAGGTTGATCTTTCTGAAGGTGGGGTAAAGTTCTGGGGATGGATGACCCTCATGGTCCTCATACAGGAATACAGGAGAGCGGCCAATCTCTACACCCAGCTGCTGTGTGCCCTGAGAGAGGAACAGACACAGAGACCACAAGGAAAGAGGGTTGATGGGGTAAAGTGGTAATGGGGAAAGATTAAGGTTGTTCTCATATCTGAATACTAATAAAGGTCATTAACACTTTCCAGCTAATGCCAATACCCCATTTACACAAACCATATATGGCATACTGTGTATATAATATTGAAATTAAGATTCAGCAAAGCTATCATGTCAACTAGTTTTTGTCAAATCTTGAACAAAACTGGCAAAACTATTTCCTATTTTGAGGACAAGCTGTGCTGCTGATCCCAGTAGGAGTGCCTCCCGCAGAGCTCATGGTTGGTAGGGATTCAGTGTTTTGCTCAAGGTCTGTCGCAAAATCATCAGATTAAAATTTAATTATAAAATACATGGTGAACACAGTCCAAAGACAAAACATGGTGGGTAACAAAAAGCAGAAACGTTAAATAAACTTTTAAGGGGAGAGTTTGTTTTCAACATCCTGATGTAGCATGAATGATACGTACCTGTGAGTCATACAAGGAGAGAAGAAACACCTGTGAGCCTTTTACAGCCCTCACTGTTGTCATCACAGAGAAATCCACAGGAAATGGCAAATCTGGAGGGAGAGCACACATACACATTATGGCAATTACACTCAATTAAATACATTCACACCGACACGCAGTTATTATTCTACCAAACCAGCCCACAGACTTCTATTAAAACCTACCAGGGAAGAGCTGCCTGGTGGGCGCGCTCAGTTGAATTTTCTTGTTGATTTTAAAGGAGAGGTCTGTCTCCTCTCGCCCCTTCCTGCTGGTGCACAGTCCTGCCTCCAGCGACACACCCTCCATGTTCTCCGACAGCTCCAGGACCTTCAGGACATCAATGGGGTTGGCTGCAAAGAGAAAAAAGAACTGCATGTCTGAGAGGGTGTGTGGGTTGGATGATGAGCTGATTTTTAAGCTATTCATTGAGGTGTTTGACTAGTGAGCTTATATTATTGCGTGTCTTTGTGTGCACTGAGCACTTCATGCAAGGTTGAAGCTGCTGAAAGAAAATTTGACTTTATCTCCATTTCAGACTATAAATTGATTATCTGCTGCTGCACATGTTTTACCAATATGGCAGCACAGTGATTCGCTCTGCTCCCCGCAGCAACAGGCAGACGTTTGACACAGTCAAACTTCAGCGGCAAAAAATGAGAATATGTATGTTCTCAACAACATCCTCCTTAATTTTATGACATTGAAGGTACTGCTGGAGTAGTTATCCTCTGTCATGGCTGGAGCCTGAACACAGACAGTAATATGTTGTTCAATATGCACTGATTTGAAAACTTATTTTTTAGAAAAAAAATGCAGAAAAAGATGCTTTGGGGTAATGTAGAAATAGTGCTATCACTTAGTTTGTTTAGGAGAGCTGTTCCAACTTCATTGTTTAGAATCCTCTCAGCACTGACTGCAGCACATGTAGCAGAGTACGTATCACAGCTGAACTGAGCAGATGGTGGTGCAGAGTCAAGTGGTGTGTTCACGGTAAGTTGCTTACTAGGTTGTGAAATACATTGCAATATATTGAAAAGTTAATGAACAAGATCCCCAGCATTTTTAATTTTCAAAACAACTCTAACATACTGTATTTCTATGCTTATATATCGAAAATATAAACCGATATGGGGCTCTAGCCATGACACAGAAAACAAAGAAAGACACGCTCACCTAACACTTCTTACAGCAGGAGATAAAGTGAATAAAAGCTGCAGCAGATAAGACATGACAGAAAGAACACCTTTCTTCAATTTAGAGTTGATTAAAACTGGATTTAACCACCGCATTTACAACAATGATGGTCGTGTCCACTAACCACAGTCTAATCTTTTTAATGTCCACTTAGAGTTGAACTTAAAATAGTGAATTCAAAAGCCCCAGTAAAATTGTTGATCAAAATAAAGCTTAATGTGTCCTGTTACTTGTTTAAAAAGCTGTTGGAGTTCTCTGACTCCAAATCTTCTGATGAGCAGGCAACCATTTTCACCAAACAACCTCTGATAAAACCCATTAGACATTTCCTACCCAACACAAACCCACAGAGAAAGCAACTCACTAACTGAACATTAAAAGAAAAAAGATTTTCATTAGCAAAGGTACAAATACACAGACAAAGTGACATCCCTCTGTAAATGTACACAGCAGTTTGTTTGTTTGTGTGTGATGTTACCTCTGAGATATGTGGGCAATGTTACCCCTATAATTAAGCTATCTTGTAAAAAAAAAAAAACCCGAATGAAATACTTTATCAGTCAGATTCTGTGCTCTCTCTCTTTCAGTCCGTCATTCTGAATCTCTCTGTCTCTGTCTAAGAAACATAAGTGTTGCAGAAGCTTGGTGTAATCAGACAATAACACCCATCTTGGCACACACATTCAAATGTTTGTATCGCAGGAGACTAATCTAATACCAGGGGGCAATAAAGAACACATGTGTTCTGGTAATGATCTGGCTCAATGTCACACAACACGCGCACACACAAAGAAACAAAAAAACATACAAGAGACAATTTAAATTCTAAAGAACTGTTGTAGTTTATGCAGGAATGCATTACATATGCACACACACATTCTTTTGAATGCGGTGGACACAATGGTCATAGGGCTCTGAGAGGAAGGCCTAAGCAGAAAAAGATGGGATATAAAAGACGAGAGTTGGGGGAGAGACAGCATAGAAATGTGCAACTTATTGGAAGTAGGCAGAGGAGGGGATAAAGAGGGAAAATAGAAGAAATAATAGATGGTAGGGGAGAGGAGGGCATGCCTCTACTGGTGTGGCTCCTTTTCACACGTATTTCTGAGACTTACGTAAGCCTCCATCTGCCTCGCACCTTTACACGCACTCACACACAAACACACACACACACTCACACACACACGTGCATGGGTATGCACACATGAGGCTGGCATAATGTCTGCGTATGAATGCCAGATGTATTTGTTGCACGTTTTTTCAGCTTCACCGTCTGTTTGTCCATCTGTATGTAAGTCTGTCTGTCTGCCAGTCTGCCTGCTGGCATTCTGTTCGCTTGTAATCCTGTCTTTAATGTGCTTGGCATCATGTTACTTGCAGATATAACTCATTCTATTAAAACTTGCTGGTGATTTTTTTATCCTTTTATAGGCTGAGAAACAGCTATAAAAAGTTAACATTTACATTATTTGTTTGGTGTTTTGTTCTCTGACTGCTTACTGCACCCTCAGAGATGTACAGTTCACAGAGAGACCAGAAAAATAAGGACACTTGTTAAACGTGATGTAATGTTGAGTTGTGCAGTGTGTTTACCATGCATACACTAAAAGGTTAATTTTTTGTTGAGACCACTAACTTTGAATCAATTCTGTGGTACAGTTAGAACCTGCAAAGTGCAGTAAGGTGCGGTAAAGACAGCACAATGGACCTCATTACATTAAAAAGTTCGTATTTTGCGCATCTCAGTTACATAACATAGCAACAATATTAGACAAACCTTAGAATATAATGCAATGCAATATGACATGACCCACTGCAGCCTCAGAAAGGTCCAGATATGAATCAACTCTTGGTGTGAAAACAGTGTACATTGATTATAAATCTGTTCCCACAAACTGCACACAGAACATATTGTGTTTCTCTCACTGGGGTTATGTGTCCTGAAGTTGCTGTTTTTCTTTTGTTAAATGTGAGTTCACCAAAGCAAATTCCTTTCAGCAAACCTGAAATAAAGTAATAAAGTAGTGAATCTTGTTTAAGGGGAATTTTAAAGCAACACATCCCAAATAAAAGTTTGGAACTACAACTTAAGTAGTAAAACAACGTGACGATAGCACGTAGTCATAAGTGATCATTTCTATAACGGATCCTCAGGTGACAACGTAAAAGCAACTGTACAGTCTTTAATGGCATAGTTCAAAACTTAAGGCTATCCTTCAATACTTCAAAAAAAATGCTGTGAATTAGACAAAAACATTTATACCATTCACATGTTTTGTTAGTAGCAAAGTTCACCTAACAGCACCTCTAAAACTCACTAAAGCTGTTGTGTTTATTTAAAACCGAAGAGTAAAACAACAGATAATGTTCACCAGCGGCAGGAGTGTGGCTGGTATTGTTTTCATCGTGTGAATACGTGTCATCACGGCAAAATGTGGTCATGAAGACACCTTCTGTTGGTAGACTGGAGAGCTTTGGCAGGTGTTTACATATGTGTCTAACTGTGGACAGATTTTGTCAAGGCGATAGCCTTGGGGGCTGAAAAATTAAGTCAGTGCAGAATTGCCAAAAACAGTTCCTGGAATGTCCACTATTTTAAAAGCGGGTCAGTCTTCATAGCCCTGCAGGTTAAAATGTGCAACTTTGCAGCAGCAATAAACATGTTTACAGCCTGGTACAAAAACCTGTATCAGTCTCTATAGCGAATGTCCCCGTTAACGACAACTGTACAGAGAGTAAATGTTTTATATGACTCACCTGTTTAAATTGTATTAAGTCAGTGACAGGTAGATGCCTACATAAGACAATCCATAGTGAAAAGTTGCATGGCTTTCCTCAGCTCCACTCTCTCTCCACCACTTTGCCCCCACAAAAATACATTCAGTCAGTCCACTAATAAATTGCATTCAGTCAATTGTGCTTGATCAAACATCATAATCATTTATTAAACAATAATAAATAGCACCACTTACACTGAGACCTGAGTATTAGAATAACAATGGAGTCACGTCTAATGTCAACTAAATAATGCTCATTGGTGCTTCCTAACACACTCTCACATTCTGAATATTCTGGTGCTCTTTGCACATCCTCCCTGTGAGGGGCCCCTTTCAGCTACTGTATGATATAACAGATAAAAGGGCCCCCCATTGGGCCAGCAGCAGCACACTGTATCTTGTCTTTATGGGAGGTTTAAGGGGGTTTATAGTTGACATTATTGAGTACTGAGTACTCATTTAATCCAGCAATAACTACTGAGGACTCATGGATCAGAACGTCCACATGTTGGCGGGCATCGGGGCTGGCGTCACCCCATCACAAGATATTGTCTACATTTTTCTTGTGTGCATATCAAAAGTTTTGCCTAATATCCTTTTAAACTACGTGCCTAAATGTCTTTGAGTTCTTTCTTCTCAGTGACCCTGTACTGCCATAGGATTGCAACACAAAATGTATAGGAGGTATAAGGCCTTTTGTTTTTCTGGTAGTATAATAGCATGACCAGCTGTTAACATGCTTATCTTACAGCTAAAAATATGCTAGAATGTAGATTCAGGTGCCCGAACACTAAAGCATGAGGGTGACACTGCTGCTCACATTCATTAACATTGTGTAGAGGAAGAAGGGTTTCAGCCATACATACCAAGAAATGATCGGCAGCACTGACATCTGAATGCAGCACAGGACAAGACGAGACATGGAAACTTTCCTTTTACTCCATGTGCACTTAAAAGCATCAGCTAATGCTGTTGATGAATGAGAACGTACAAGTTCAAAACTACATCCACATAATGCGCATGCACACACACACACACACACACACACTCTCTCTCTCTCTGACACACACACATACACACACACACTGAACATATAGTGTGCCGTATATACACAACAGTGTGTTCTGGTCTCCATCAGTTGCTGCTGATATCCTGAGGCTCTAAACTCTGGTGTGAGGGGCACCGTGATCAACATGCACACACATGCAGAGTATGTCAAATGTAAGCCTCAACATAAAGCAGAACAAATGTAGTTGAACAGAAAGATCCAAAAGATGGAATGTTCTTGATTGTCCAAGTCACTCGCCTGACCTAAATCTGACTAATCATGAGCTTCACCTGCACAAGACCAGACGGAAGTCAAAAATCTCCCAAAACGACCAAGAAACAAAGATAGCTGCAGGACAGGCCTGAAAGGGCATCAACAGGAATCCTAGTGTGTCTGTGGGTTATATTCACTGAATGCAATGTATATTACAAATACTAAATATAATGATTTACTTAAGTTTATGCTAATTCATCAAATTTATCCTCCCACTTTATAAAATGTAGCACCTGAAAATCACCACTAGTATGGAGAAAATGAAAAATGTGCCTCTTTCTAGTACTTTTTGACTGTGCTGCAGACAGAGGGGCACCGATCCAACATTTTATCTACTGATACCAGTTCGGTTATCTCATCTGATATTCCAGATCCAATACCAGTGCGCTGTTTCCACATCTGAAGACTATATATCACACTTTTATGTGAGCTGTTTAACTCGGATCTGAAACAATGAATTCTATGAACACTTGAACAAAGAAACTGTACTGGCCAACTACAGCTTGAACTTTCAATGAATGGATGGTTGGATGAACAATGCAACACTTGAACTGAGCGGATCTGTTTGAAAATGCCGATTGACAAACACAGTGAAGCGTAAGTGGAGCCGCTGTCTTTTCTCAGGGATCCTTCTCTGCTTAAAGTTCCACTTTTCTACAAGTAGGACACAGTGGAGCAGACAGACAAACAACACACTGACAACCTAACTGGCACCATATTGGAAAGACTAGAGATTTTCTGGAAACCAGATGTGTGTCTGTGTTTGTGTGTATGAGTGAAGACAAGGTTTTTTTTTCTTTTTGTGTGTACATGTGTGGCTGTATGTGTGTGTTTGCGATTAGTCTGTCATTATCTCAGTAATGGCAAAGAATGCAATAACATGCCTTTTGCAGAAACAAGAACTAAGGTTTAGTCAAGCCTCCAACGCTGCACCAAAACGCACGAAAACACACAACACACCAGGGTTCAAATCCCCCACAGAGGATTTGCCCCAGGAGCCTGTCATTACAGTCCTTTACCTCCTTTACGCTTTCTTGTGCTCACTCTCTCTCTCTCTCTTTCTCTCTCTTCCTGCTGACTTCTCTCAAACGTCCCTGAAGCACTTGACATTTCTGTCCACAGAGACAAAACCAAGCGAATGATAAAAAGAGGGAGATTAAAACCAGAGAGAAGGAGAGGAACAGGGAAGAATGGGAGAGAGGCAGCATATGTTTGCTTTCCTCACAGTTCAGCTGGCTCTGATCAAAGAACCACACTGGATTGTCTCTCCTGCTGTCAGACACACACACACACACACACACACACACACAGACACACAGACACACAGACACACAGACACACTCATGCTTAGATGAATTCTTAATATCAGTAGACGGACAGACAGATATGTGCTCCTTAACTCCTTCTAGGAATCTTTGTTGAAATCACAACTCATCTCCAGTCTCAACATCTCAGTCGTCGTCGTCTTCTGGCGTCTTTGTCCAAAAGGTTTCACTCACATGTTGCACATTCATTCCAACATGACTAATCTTCCGCTCAAACACCGATCAAAGGCTGCATCAATATTTGTCAGTCGAAGGCTTCCAGCTCTTCTCGGACAGTTACACGTTGCTTTATGTGGCTCTGTGCTCTATTATTGTTGGATGTTGCATCATATGGCGGCTTTGATTTTTTGGAGAACAAAGGCTGAGCTTATTTTCAAATGTAAGACTGATTTACAGCCAGAGTGGATGAAACAAATTACACTAATGATGACCATCAGCGATATATGCAGGGGTTTTTTTTTTGGTTGTGCAGGACATGTTATTTTATTACTTAGGCGTGTTTCGCAGCTGGCTATAATGTTAATCTTCCTTGGTCACATATTTCTATACAATAAAATGATGACAGTGCAGAACAGAATGTTTAATGATCAACTGAAACACTGAGCATGAGCACCACTAAAGACTTGTTTCTGAACAGATTGTTCTTGTAGAAAAGTCTGAAGAACCTTTTACATACCCATTTGTTATTGATGAGGAGGCCAGGTAATGATTTGCTCCATACATCAAATTATTACTACTTCTACTTGATCTTTCTGCTGCCAAGTGCTGGACAGTGGCTGCCACTGCTTTACAAGTTGAAGAAACACCCAACTATCAGTCAGTGTGAATCGTTTCATGGACTGTTAATGATCTGATTGTCCACGATTTAACAGGTTTCCAAACTTTTTATAGAAATCAATCATTCATTTCTGGCAGATCTGTTTTTGCTGACTGTGTGATTGGGCAAGAAAACTACTCTGTACAGATACATCACAAGTGGATTTGCAGTAACCTAAGATGAATCTGATTTCAATTACAGCATGGCACAGAGAACGAACAGTTTGATAAACAGCTCTAATTGTGATATCTAATGGCTTACAGATGTGCAGCAGGTGTTGTGTAATGTTTGAAAACGTTTCTGGCAAGTCAGCAATAAGATCAGCCAGTGAAGTGCTATTTAACCACAGGGTGAAATGACATAGGAACAATCTGAAATAGTGCAAAACAATGAAGAAAAAAAGAAAAAAAGAGATTGATGTAAAAAAAAAAATAAAAAAAATAATATAATTTCGGAATTCAGTGTAACTTCTGTTAAAAAAAAGTTTTTAAATATTCGTTTTGCAATATTTCAAGTTTATTAATCTATTTTTGGCATTTCCACTCTCTGGCACTTATCGTAACCATCTTAGTTTGTTTACATGCTAATTAGAACTGAAAGTACAGAGAAAGTACAGTAGAAATGTCCCTAATTTTGCAGCTATTAAATCAGATATCAATGTACTGTGTATATTAAAGACCTCCTCTCATTATTTTTCAATGCTGTAAGACACACCTTGAAACTACAGTACCAAATACAGTCTCAAAAACAATGATTCAGACAGCCAGGATTTTATACATAACAAACCTGAGGAACCAATTCTGTCAACTTACAGAGGGGGCTCTCTGTGTCATTATTCTTCTTCAGAACCGGTTTCCAGTTCGAACATGAGCGGTTGAATTACTCCAGTATTACAACTTGACATTGTATTTTTACACTTTTTGAGCACTGGGTTAACTGGTGTGCTCGAGCTGCAGTGAGTGGTTGAGATGTAGATGAAGAGGGAGGCAAAGACTTCATATATCTGCACAGTCTGGAGGAAGCATTTTAAAGTCATTTTAAAGCAGAAAGAGATCGTTGTCATGGCGAAAAAAACCTAGAAATATATCATTTTGATACACAGAGATGAGAGTGTAAAGATCCACTATATACATGTTTAAAGATATTTAAAAACAGGTTGTTTTGAAAGATCATTTGTGTGTGATGGGATTTGTCCATAAAGTGGGTACGAACTATTACCTGGTTGGCTTGGTTCTTAAAATGACATCTATGCCCTCTACATCTATTTTTCAGTTATTTTTCATTTCAAATGTCTGACTGCTGCACATAAGACGTCTCCTACATGGCTGGAAGACTAATGTCAGGGTTTTCCACATCTCACTTGTGTAAGTTGCCTCCTGGACCAAGATTGATTTCACCCTTTATCTGTCATGGATGTCTGTACAAATTTCATGGCAATCCTTCCTTAAATCTGCTTCAGAATTTTGTGTAGACTTTAAAGAGTGTCACGTCTATTATTAAAAAAAAGCTTGAACCTTATCTTCATGTTAAAGCAGTTGAGCAAATCATAACTTACTTTCTATATGAGTCAAGTGAAACGCATAAAGGCTGTATTGTTGTTGTTTGTTTTTTTAAGAGCTTAATTGGCGAGTAGTGACTTTTATTGTGAATGTCTGTTGTCAAGAATGCTTTCAGATGCTGCAAATTGCTCTAACTGACCTAAAAACCTCATTCAAAACAATTCTGCTTAAACTGCCACTTTAAAGGGCTGCTCTCATCAATCATTGCACAAAATCCCCCAAATCTAGAATCCCCATCTCAGATGCTCCAGATGCTCCCAGTGGACAGGCCAATGTGTTGCATTGTAACTCCCCTACTATCAGTGAAAGTGTTTGTGCAAATAGGTGAATGAGAGGCTTATTGTAAAGCACTTTTGGCATTAAAGGTAGAAATGTCTTCTTTTTTTTTTATCTTATCTTCGTTTAGTTTGTTGGCAGTGTCAGTGTTACTCTCAATTTGCCACCTAGTGTAGCTTTATCAGGACCCTTTGGCATCACATTAAAACACACTGTGTACCCATTAGTGTCATTTTTCAACATGTAGTAGTAGTTCAATAGACCTAAAAAATCTGTAAGGCTCAGAAATAAACATTAAAAGTCCATAACAAATGTTCTCTGCTGGTGTCGTTAGTTATTTCCTTTTAGGTAATGAGAAGTTTGTCAGGTGTTGCCTCCACCCCTCAAACCTCTTTATGAGTTTGTTTGATCCTGAAAAATCTCCTACACCTCTACCGGTGTTGAATATTAATGCAGGTGGCACCAATGCCAAAGGAAACTTTGTGTATATCTCTGAGACACTAAGATGGCAGTATCTGACACCATAGGAATGAGAATTGGTTGGCTAGCATGCTAACAATTGCTAGTAAGCACTAAATGTAAAATACAGCTGCAACAGATGAGAATGCCATTAGTTTCACGAGCATTCCTAAAAAAATGTTTTGACAAAATGTAAATTCTGAAAGTTGAGTGATCACTGCAGTTTCAATTCATCATGAAAGGGACAAAAAATGTCATCAATCCATCCACTGGTCACTGGTATTTCAGTCTGGGCCAAAGTGTCAGACCGACCCCCACACACTGACACTAAACTAAACAAATTAGGCTTTCTGAATCCTGAATACTTTGAATACTTTGGAAGCAATAAACAGCTGGGCTCAGGTTGAAAGCTACCTGTTACACAAAGACACTGAGGCAGGTAAGTGTCTGAAACACCTGAGGCCAGAGCACGACAAGCTTGACCGTAAATTGACCACATTGCTCAGATGTCTACGTTCATAATTCAGACCCAACCCAACCTGCTGACAGCCAGGTGTGTGATCGCATTTTACAGTGAGCACAATATTAACAGGGACGTGTAGCTGAAGACACTTTAATAACAGGTGTTATGCAAGAGTCTGCTAACTCCAATAATAGGAAAATGGAAGCATGCTGTGTGTATGTTGTCAATATTTGTGAATCTGTGTTTCTCCTTACCAGGAGGGGTATTTTCTAATAAATTCTTGTTTACAAGGACACCTTGAGAGATGTCACAGGGTTCACTCCCTGAACTAGTTTGACCTCAGATGACCTCAAAGGTCCAGAGGCCACATTAGTCACTTCAGTAATGAACTTCACAGACAGAGTGAGGTTCGAGTATGTGTGTGTGTGTGTTCAGATAATAATACTTGAAACTGACAAGCTCTGAAACACCTAAAAACTTTTAAATCAAATATTTCCTTTTTTCTTAATCTCCAGGATAAAGGCTGACAGTTCATTCTTGCTTAAAGGTTACAACATAACCCGTTCCAGCGTTCTCAGCATCTTCTCAGTGAAAGCAGGTGGAGACAGCATGGTGGACTGTTTGCCAAGTCACCTGCTCGCTGGACTGCTGATGTAGTCTTGAAACAAGCCGGTGGATTTTGACTTGCAAATAAAACAGCCATTAAATGAGGACAACAAACGATGCAATGCTCAGCTGGAGGTTTTATTATTTTTTTAACTTTTTCCTTGGATTTTCTGAGCACTAAAAAAAAAGATAATTGCTGATGATGTGGGCCTTAAGAGCCCAATAAGACATTATATGTGTAATTATAGGACTGAACAAGCTCAGCTCAGGGTCTGTTTAGTAGCTGGTCTGAGGCTTTCCCCCATTTCAAATGATATTCATCAATATTTCTCCTTGAGTTGAGCTTGTTTTATCTAGAGCAGTTTCCATGTTCATGAGTGAACTTTAAAGCTCAATTTTTACAGGAAAAGTCCAATATTTTGATAAATACACTAAACAATAAACTAAATGTGTGATAATTACTGAGCTTTACAGGTGCTGGTGGGCAGATTTTGGTACCTTTGGACTGAACAGGGCTAGCTGTTTCCGCTATGTATGCTAAGCTAAGCTAATCAGCTGCTGGTTCTGTTATTTACCAAGCAGACATGAGAGTGGTTTTTTTCTTCTCATCCAATTTTCAGCCAGAAAGAAAATAAGCTTATCGCCCATATTTTCCCTGTTCTTTTTAGCCGACATGGACAAGTTGTCTTACAGAGAAAAATAAACATGCAAAATTGATCAATTTCACGACAATTAGTGACTATCTTTATTACAGATCATGGAATATAAATGACAGCTCCCAAACAACTTCTAATTTAATATTCAATATCAAAATTTAACCAGACTCATCTATCTTTATGTTTAGGGTCCAGCACATCTGGACCAAGCAGAATAAAACAGACACTTAAAGTTTTTTGTTTGTCACCATGTCCCTCAGAGAAGCTGAACTATTATAGTGACCATATGAGGACTACTGTATAACTTTAATCTTTTGCTGAAATTAGAAGGCACACTGAGGAACACATGAACTTCTGCTGATAAGAATCAGTGACACCTGGCTCTCCCGGCCCTGAAGATTAAAGTCCTCCTCATATAGATTCAAGTGCAGCTCCAGGGGCTGCTGTATGTAACCAAGAGTCCCTAGCACACATGGGCACAGCTCACTTTAATTTGCCTCAGTCTGTTCTCCATTACCCAGCTGCAGAGGTTAAATATCCTGTAAGCTGCTGTATGAGAGAGCACACTGATGCAGCAGGTATGGAGGAACAAGTCTAGACATATAGGCCGATGTCTTTCGACTGTCTAGCAAATGTGCAGTGGGCTCCAGGAGCCCGGAGAAAGGGGTAGTTCAGCTCAGTAAGCTTTAGGCCTGCATGACCTGACAAGACAACATCATCAGTCAAATGGAGCCCAAAAACGGTTTTTGTGGAACCTAAGTAGATAACAGAGAGGAGAAGTTTATGTGTGGGGGAGAGAGAGAGAGTGGGGAGTCTTAGGAAGTGACCAATGAACAAACCAAACTCTGGCTACATGCACAAGTGGCTGACAGTGAGTGTGTTTAGTGGAAAAAATTAAAATAAAGGTGAGTATGGGTTAAAGATGGCATTCTTGGTTTAGGAGGCCTGGAGGCAGGTGGTGACAAGTGATGTGACACCGTTAGAGGAGGAAGAGGAGGAGGAACCAATTAAAGGTACAATCAGTTTACTTAAGAAAAGAAAATTTAGAGGATTTACATAAAAACATAGAATTAAACATTTCTGGATATTTCAGCTTACCTGCTCTTGATGCATAAAACAATGTGACAAGCAGCAGCAGCAGCCACGTCTCCCGCACTGGACTCCATCGATCCATCATATCTCATCGGAGGCTATTGATATTGTGATATTGATAAGGCAGCCAGTAATTCCTCGTGGCTCCCGTGTGCTCCACGTGCAATCAAAAGGACCTTCTGCTCCGCACCACAGAGATTTATCAGTCTACAAGCGCGTCTCCTGCGTGCGTCTTGGCGCGCACTCCGACAGCTGGCAGATAAGAACGCGCATGCATGAAGGCAGATTGGAGTGATGGTGATTCTGTGCGTCCTGCTCTCTGCTGCTTCACCGCTGCATGGACGGATGAAGACGACAAACCTGCGGGGGAGGGGGGAAAAACTTAATCTGGGAAGGTGTTTTCTGCTGCACCCTCACAGAACTTTCCTCACTTTCTCTCCCCTCTCCTCCCCTCTCCGGGGCGACCCCTCCCTCCCCTCCCTCCTCCTCAGACTGCTGGGGCTGTGCTGAAACATAATTACTTCGCGTGTCATTATTAGCATCATTATTGTCTGAGTGATTTAAGGGACTGTGTGATGCCTCTGCCGCGCACACGCGCGTAAAGTTCCAATATTGGCTGTGACGCACAAGCGCCAGAGCGCATCTGCATTTTGTTTCAATACTTTAGATTAAAAGCCTGCCTGCAAATGTTGCTCTCTATAGGACTTAATAGAAAACATCAAAAATGAACATTGAAGGCTTGTGCCAATTTACATCTGCAGTTTCACTCCAAAGCAGCACATACACACACACACACTATATCATACACACACTTCCACATACAAACACACACTCTCTCTCTCTCTCCCACACTCACACATGCAGCATGCTAGGACAGGACAACGGTGCTGCCCAACTAATAAAAATATGCTGCTGCAGATTCCAAATTCCAGTGCCTGTCTGTCTTTGCCCACCCAACTCTCTCTTCAAACACACACACACACACACACACACACACACACCACTCTTCAAATATGCACAATGTATATATAAAAAAACAAAACACTTGCTTCTTGAGCTCTCTTTTAGGCTTCACCATTTTTATCTCTAATGTGGAAAAGTCAAAAGAAATCAGCCGCTTACTGGAAGTTTTTAAGAAACTC
>OMNN01068078.1:2678-23367 GCA_900302755.1 Chromis chromis
GAGGATGTGGAGGACAAAGGGGAACAACGTGAAGCCAAATATTTTTAGCAGACAAATGTAACTTCTTGTTTTACCTGCCAAGGGCTGAATAAACAAAGTATGATGTCACCTCACTGAGTATGAATGCTAACTATTATTCATGTGGGACCAGGATCAGGTCACTCGAGGTAAATCCAGATGTTTAATGATGAGAATCCCAAAACCTGCGGGGTTTGAAAGGCATGTTTGCTCTTTGAAAAACAATTAAACTTTTTCCTCATAGCCAGAAACAGTAAAAACAAACAAAAGTGCAAATTTTCAGCTTTCTGACTGTCTATTAACGTATATTGTTTGATGATTCAAGATTCAAGAGCTTTTATTTGTCACATGCTCATATAGAATCTAGAAAATAGAAGTGACTGTGCAATAACAACACTTTATAAAAGAACGTTCTTTAAAAACAATAGAAAATCAGAAAAAAGTCAGAATATTATAAACAATAGGGAGATAGAGATTTTTGTTGTGTTGTTTCATCAAGAAAAAAAACTAAATATAAGCTTATAATTGTAATACTTCATCCAAATCACTTCATTCTTCATGTCTTACTCAAAAGTTCTACAAAAATGAAAACCTATTGCACCAGATCCTGTGAAAACTAAACATTTTGCAGTCCTCAGCACAACTGAGAAGCCATGAAGGATTCAGCTTTAATAGTCAAAGACTTTTTGGGTTAACTGCAACCTGAACTTGCACAGAGCAGAGAGGAAAATATACTTGATCAATAAAATAAAAGCAGCATGTCTCAAAAACCATACAGAGTAGAGCAAGTTGTTGGAGGATACCTGCAGCTTGGTGAAATATAATAATAATCATAATCATAATCTAACTTTTATTGATCCCCTTCTCTGCATTGACTCATCCTATTCAAAGTTAACCTTAACTATACATACTAGGAGCAGTGGGCTGCTGTGGTGCAGCGCCCGGGGAGCAGTCAGGGGTTAAGGGCCTTGCTCAAGGGCCCACAGTGGTGGTGACTGGGACAAGCGGTCACTCTCACTTTCCCACCTCAACCTCTTGCCAGTTTCGTTTCACAAACCACTAGGCCATCACGGGGCCATCCTTTTAGAGCTGAGTGCAGAGTAGTGTGAAAAACGCCCATCCTCGTAGTTTCAATCGTAGCATCTGGACTTGCTTGAGTTTGTCGAAGACGTTCCACCTCTCATCCAAGAGGCTTCATCAGTTCTAAACTGACTGGTTGGGAGTTCCAGGTTTTATACTCTTCAGGAGCCATTAACACTATTGAAACTCCAGTCTGCTGGGTGTGTGTTGCCCCTCCCTCATTATGCGAGTCGTTAGGTCCTTCCCTCTCACAATGGGATTCGTTAGGGACCGTTGTGGCCAGTTGTGAAGAGATGGGGTAGGACTCATCATGTAGAAAATTGAGGAGAAGCTTTAAATATGTTGTAAAAGGGTTGTACTATAACCCAAAGCACGGTATTTTCCTGAACCTAAGTAGGCAGTTTTGGCATCTAAACCCAACCAAACAGAGAGGTATACAAAATTTAAGTAAAACGCAAGTGAAACAAAGCTTAAGTCTAAGAATAATGGAGCCACACGTGGCAAAAAGCCCCGTCTCCTTGGTCAAAACCTTGTGTCAGACTTGTGCCTCGACTTCTTTTTCATCTTCCTGATGCACACTTTGAAGCTTCGAAGCTTTGAAACTGGAAGCCTTTCCTACAGTCTTATCTTTCAGGGAGGAAAATGCGTTTCTTTCAAAACATAAATGAGAGTGCAGTTTAGCAGTATTGGAACGTAATGTCAGTGAGAAAAGGTTGGCCCTGACAGGTCAACACGCTGCAGCTGTGAAGAGGTGAAGAAAAAAATCATCACCGGTTCAACAGCACACGTGTAGCAGCTAGCTAAAAACAATATAACAGGCTTATTTAGCAACACATTCTGCAAATCACATGCAGAATAATGAAGCACAATGCAAACGCTGACAACACAATGAAACACATTTTTCACAGTAGACATTTTTGACTTGTCACAGCAGGAAAAGCACAGGTGAGACAAATTCGGTTAACAGCGGCTCAGTTCCATCAAGTTTGCCAGTGAGCCATGACAGAGAGCCAGTTTTCTGTGTTATCATTTACAGCTGTGCTTTTCCTGCAAGGACACACCGAAATGTCTGCTGTGCTGGAAAACTATCTAACAATTAAGTTTTAACATTCTGATTGCAGGGCGCAGATATTACTGCAGATATTTACATGAAGGTGCATGTTGTGCACACACTAACCTGTATCATGCAACTGTTCCCAAATTCTGCTGCTCAGCTGTTAAAAGGCAACATTTCCCCTATAGCTGCTTCTCTGCATCGGCTCCCAGTTACATTTCAAGTTGATTTTGAGATTTTATGATTTGTTTTTAAACGGCTTCAGGGCTTCCCCACCTCTCTGATCTTTTAACTCCACACACTCCTACAACATCACTGAGGTCTGCAGACCAGAGGCTCCCGGTTGTCCTGAGGTCCAGATTAAAGCCTTTGCAGTAGCTGCTCTTAAAACGTGGAACACTTTGCCCCCTTTACATCAGGACTTCACCAGCACTGCACATTTTTATAGTTTTGTATGCACTTAGGTCGCTGCTTGTTGTTTATAAATGTACTTATAAATAAATTGACTTGAGCTGCAACCATGGCAACAACTCGTGCGTCCAATCAGAGTCCCCTGGAAATGTTTTTTTTAGTGCAACTTGCTGTGTGTCTGTATTTGCATCACGTTTTGTATTATGGTGCCATTTTTTATATTTACACTGTGTTTTGGTTTTGCTGCGTTGCTGAAGACGTTTCTTTCACTTGCTTGTGTCTTGTGTGTGTCTATGACATGCAGCCAGTGTTGTACAAGTCACTGAAACATTGTTGTGTTGCAGTTACTACCTACTTCTTCCAAAAGTAGCTGAATTACTCTACCAATTAGTGCATATAAAAGTAATAAGTGACTTTCATTCTCTTATTAATGCACACAGCGATGTTATTCTGATGCTGCTGTGACACAGAGTGGGACAGATGTTTTTGTACCCACTACCACTATTATCAGTCTCTCTAAAAGCAGCCGACTCAACTGCTATAATATAAGTTGCATATCTTCGACAACGCAGCTGGTAATCAGTCTGTTTAGTTCTGCCTGGCTTGCAAATTGTGCAGAGGTTAAATAGGATTTCATCCCCCTCTCTTGTATCTTTATCTGAACTGATGTTTGACTACAATTTACCATGATAAAATGTTTTGTTTCAGTCAGTATTGATAATCATTGGTTATTTTTAATGACTTACTTTCAATAAAGACCTGCAGAAAAAAAGGCTAAATTTGAATTTAACCATCGTAGCTCTTTAGGACCTACGGGAGCGCGGGCAATCTAATTTGCGTATCTATTTTTCGATGCCGGTAGAATTGCAACCAAATAAGATAGAGCAATAATTCTTTTTGCATATAAAACCTGACGAGTTACACTTTCATATGACATATCCAACGTGTTCCAGAGCGCTGTTTCCTTCCACTAATGTGTTTGCAGAAATCTAGTATAAAGACACACAACAAAAACATTATAATCTAGACTGCGGGTGTCACATCGCTAAGTTCCTACGTTGGAATACACTTCATCACATTGGGAGCATGAACTATCACGTGGTTCCAGACCCTCACCACACACTCCCTACACTCTCCCACACCCCCACATATATATATGGAACCGAAAAACCCGTTCCTCTGTGTGTTATCGTGGACAGTATTTTGTCACAAGTCCTATCACAGCTCCACTGGTGCTACTGAAGTGTAATGTTAGACTTTGAACTTTGATTGCACCATTGATGTATATAGTGTAGATATCTATAGTTTATTTTGATGTACATATTGTCTTTCTGCATCCTTCTGTATATAATTATGTCTGATTGTATATGTGTTTTGATTTAAAAAAAATGGCACTACAGCATATAAAAATGTAAAGATATGCTCTGGTTACTTGTTCTATTGTAGGTATTAAAGGGTTAATTTGAACTTAACTGAAGTCAAAGTCAAATTCATTCACAAAGAACTTTTTTTTTTTTAAGTTAAACTAAAATGCTGTACAAATAGCAGGCCATGAAACTTTTCAGCCTACTTATCAACGTACAAAGGTAAAAATGTTACCACAACAATGAAAAACACACACAAATATATAACTTTACCAACATAAATAAAAATTAATAAGGATAAAGGAATGCTATCATGCTGTAACACATTAAATCAAAAAAGCAAGAAAACCTGGAGGCGATCTCAGGGCTGGGTTGGACTGGGTGTCACTGATCAGAGACCCTGCAACAGCTTCAATAACCCCAACATCAAGCCTGTCAGCCCTCGAAGCTGTGCTTAGGTTGAGGTGGTGTTTTTAGTGTGCTTTCATGGTAGTTTGTATCAAGAGAATTTAACTGAGACTATCAATAATTCTATTGAACACTGTATCATTGCTACTGATGAAGTGTCTGTCCATGCCAATGTTCACAATGAGAGGGGTTTAAACACACTGCTCCCTCTGGCACCATAATCTTAATAATATCCTGTTGTGCGTGATGTGCCATTATTTTACAATCTAGTAGAGTGTACATGTGTGAGATTAGAGAGAAGAATTTCTGTGAAGTTTCTTCTTATGTGGGTGATGCAACCTGATTTCAGAATCTGTTACAACTTTAAACCTCCTCCAGTCCCGGCTGGGAGCCCGGCTGGGAGCCCGGCTGTGCTGTTTTACCAGGAGCTTCTGAAGATCTCACCTTCACATAGACTTAAACTCATCAGTATGTTTTTGTTCTTGATCTCAAGAAGGGAAAAATAACGTCCATATTTCCAGGACAACAGGCTCACGAAGCCAGTGCTGTTTGGGATAATGTTGATTGATTCAGTCAAGATCGGGTGACGTTATATTGTAAATACAAAATTGGGGGAACATGCTTCATTTGTCAGTTTCCATTAATATTTGTATGCAAGACAAAACTAGCAAGAGATTCCAGTAATTGTGATTTTAAAAGCTAATCAGTTACATTACTCAATAGCTGAATTAGAGTAAGGCAGTACAGTAACACTGGTTGGAGTCCTTAAACAAAGAAATACACTTTTGTCTAAGTCTTTCAGCTATCTCTGGACTGCACACAGAGATACAACAGACAAACTGACAAGGATATTTAATAGTCAATTGAAATCTGCTAAAATTCTGCTAATTACCAAGCTCTGTTTCCACCAGCATGCTTTTGTGTAATAATCCGATTATGGGAGGCTTCTCTAATCCCGCAACGCAATAAACACAAACACACACTCGTTGACCGGATATGTAGAGCGTTCTGCATTCAAACATTCACTCATATAGACTGTAATTGTTCTGACATTTCATGGTTTATATTGAAGTTTTCTTTTAACACAGACTACCCTCGATTTAGGACCTACAAAGTAATACATTTAAATGAAGAAGTTTGAGGTTCATGTCTGGACAGCTGATGTTCAGCGTTTCTGAAAATCGTGGCATTAATAGCACTAAGTGCACATCCGAAGTGATTTTTTACTTTAAAGAGCAAAAGAAAAAAATAGAAAAGATTTTTGCTCTTTTCTGAAGCCACAGTGACAGTCTCTCCCTGAAGTCAGCCTCATCCCTCCAAACAGCAGCAGCAGGATTAGACAGCAGTGCTGCCATGCAAGGCTGGAGCCACAGTTGCCCCTGTTAATAGCTGCCATGAGAATAAGGGAGGTAGAAAGGGCAAAGACAGCTCATAAAGACGCAGGCTGATCTAAGGCAGGAGGGAAAGGGAGCGGAGCTGGGGGCCCAGCCAAGGTACAGGGATACCCCCATAAACCTAGACCATAACTCCGCCTGACAGGAGCCACTGATGCCAGGGCAGGCCAGGATTATAAAGATCCTGCTTTCCTCACTGTTGCTGCCCAGGAGTTACATCAACTACTATATTAGCCGATCATACGGGTGGAGCTGACATTTCCTGCAACAAATCTCCCTCCTAGCAGTCCTCTCTGTCTATAACCCAACACCTAACCTCTCTCTCTCTCTGTTTCAAATACACTTTCTTCCAGGGAGTGTCCGCACCTTGAAACAGGATAGCAATCAAAACAAATGAAACTACATTTGGGGCAATAATTGAAACAAGTTGGTTTTAATTGGAAACAGGTTCAAATACCCTGCATGTTGATCAGATTGTAAGGATTCAATTACAGACTCCAAACTAATGAAATTGGAATGTTTTGCTGTGGATGTCTAGATATTCATCACAAAGCCAGGGAGAATGGTGGAACCTCTTCTAAAATGTTTTATAGAAACTAGTGTATCTAAAGAATGCACAAGGCATACCACTTAGATTAAGATTAAGGAAACCTGAGTTATCAATCTTGCAGTGTGGTGCATAGAAAACAACTGATTGCTTTACATCCCAAAAAACAAGGAGCTGATTGCTATTTTAGAAAAAGAGGAGGCAAAGACACACACCCCTGTCTACGTCAGTGGAGCTGAGGCAGAGCAGGTGAACAGTTTGAAGTTCCTGGAAATCACACTGGTAAAGAAAGCTCAGAAACAACTGTAATTCTAAAGGAAAGTTAAGAAAGCTAAATTCCCAATGCCAAGTTCTTGTTCATTTTTACAGAGGAGCAGTAGAAGTCCCCAACTGGGAACATCCCAAACTGGTATGGGATGTGCAGTCACAACAGAGGCAGAAAGGCTCTGCAGCAGGTGATTAAAACAGCCCGGAACATTGTCGGTACGGTGAGATGAGGCGTCTGCACAGAGCCCAAAAATACTCAAAAACAAAACCCGGCCGAGCCACAACCTGTCTGCCAGGCAATGCAGATGGATCTACTGCCATATCACCAGGCTGGAGGCTGTTTCTTCCTTCAGGCTGTAAAATTATTGAATTCATCCTCCTCACCTCAAGATAAAAACAGTTTCATTTCTATTACTTGATTATTTAGTCTTTAAATAATTTCGTTGTTTTGTTTTTTTTGTGAGCAGTGTCTGTAATTTTATTTTAGAATGGTTCTTTTGCCTAATTAAACTGAATCTTGGATCATTAAAGTACTTGAAAGAAATTGGTGTTGCAATATTCTGACATCACTGCACATCATTTTCATTTGCAATAAGAAAATAAGGTTGTCAGGCATAAGTGCATATATAAAACACCTCAAATCAGCCATGCATAATAATGCTTCTGTCATTTGTTTAATACAGAACCTCTACATACAATGCTGTATTGTATGTATACTGGGGCAGTGGTGGCACAACAGGTTAAGCCCCTGGGCTACTGATCAGAAGGTCAGAGGATCGAACCTTGACTGCGGCCACTGTAGGCCCTTAACCCCTGACTGCTCCCCGGGCGCTGCACCGCGGCAGCCCACTCCTAGTATGTATAGTTAAGATTAACTTTGAATAGGATGGGTCAAATGCAGAGAAGGAATTTCCCCAAGGGGATCAATGAAGGTTAGATTATTATCATTAATGTTATTTATTTTTACACTGAGGCACAGTAACTACACACTTTTTGCAGAACATGCTCACCACATGGTGGAGACCTGATCAGCCTGTCTCCAATAAACACGTAAGCAGACGTAGATGTGGGTGCTACAGAAATAAGAAATATGAGGCCAGATCTTTAAGCGAGCTGTTTTGCATTGCAAGCAGACTGAACTGCACTGACAGACTGCTGACTAGTTAAAAGAAAAGTGCAAGTTAAATGTCTGAAATACAGGCTAAACTGTCCTGATAGGAAGATTTCTAGATAGTGTATTTGCATGTTATGTGCCAAGTGCAATGTGTCTCAGTAAAGCTCTCTCCAAGAGCATTACATGACACTGAAACTTTGTACTGACAGCCAGACCAACAGAAATGTTCCAAGGTGAGACCAGCTTACTCCACACAGGGGAGATTCTGCTACTATACATACCTCACACCAGCGTTCTATGTGTGTGAGTGTGAGCCAAAAGCAGCTAAACAATAATCATCAGTGCATCTTTGGCAGCGTCTCTAACCAGAACTCCTCTAAATGTTTCCCTGTAATGGAGGCTTAAAAGGAGAGCGGCGTCCTCATTTTCATTACCGCTCTTTATTTTGTCTGCTAATTGCACCACTGATCAAGATGTTTTTGTTAGAGAACTGCACAGTTTGACTCAAATTAAAGTCTGCACCAGGGCTCATGGTAAAAATGGCAGCTTTGATGGAGTAACTGAATTAGACTAAAGCTCATTTAGCCGTGGCCTCTATCAATTGTATGCGAAATCTTTAAAAATGTTCCGTTAGTAAAACTTGGCAAGTGGGTAGATACAGTAATTCTATAAAAACAGAAAAAGCAAAGTGTTTTGGTGTCAGAAGCTGTGATTTAGAGATAATATTTCTGAGAGAGTTGTGCTGGTACAGTGAGATCGATGCATGTTTTCCTCCAGGCAGTGTCCACTCCGGCTGGATGGTCTGAATGATTTTTGCCATCACAACCCCGCGCGAGATCGATAATCACTCCTCCTCCCTCGCTCATCACCGCAGCTGCTGCTGAGATTATTTTTCACTCTTGATTATCAGGCGAGCTGCAGTCACTGCCGCTGGGTCGAGCTTAGGTTAATTGCGGACTGGAAGGCAAGGTGATATTGAATAATTCTGTTTATACTGAACGTATTTACAAAACACTGGTTCCATTCAGTGGCAATGTTCGGCGGTAATGTTAGAAATATTGTGTCACATAGTTCAACAAAGAGTGAGGACGTGCAGGTCACAGATGTAAACGGATGCTTACAAGCTTCGTTAATGTCAAACAAGTGGCCATAACGCCTAAAATGAACCGACTGTTAACAATGGAGGAGCTGCCATGTGAATGTATTGTAGGAGGAACAATTTAAATACCTTGCAGTTAATGTTTATGTCTGTTTAAAATTAAGATGATGAGCTGAAGATATATACCCGGCACACAAACACATAGTACAACTGAATGATAATGCATAAAAGATTGCGTAAAACATATTTTTAGCGCAAACACCATGTTGCTATGTGGGCTAACAAACGTGACACAAATCATGCAACTAAAAGTGGCTTGAGGCTAAGTAAAGTTTCAGCACCAGAAATAACTAAATACCAAATACATCTGACAAGAATGCCGAGGTCTGTTTGCATTTTCAAATAGTCCCACTGGATATTTTCAGTTATAAGCATGATTACACTGTGGCTTAATTACTCAATTACAGGCTTACCTATTCTTCTTCTAAACCAGAATGTACAAATGTAAATCACAATTTCCCAGAGCTCCAAGCTTGTTTTGTCCTATAAACAGTCCAAAACTCAAAGTGACAGGTTAAATAATGCAGATCAGGGAAAAACAACAGATTCTCACTTTTCTTACCTGGTATCCACATCTTCTTTGATATTTGATAGTAAGCTGTTTGTAAACTGAAGAGATACTACAGCGATTAAGCATTTTTAAAGCATTTCAGGGCAATCAGGGGAGAGAAAGGAGGACTGACATGCAGAACTGAATCAGGAATGCATCCCAGCAATGTAGTATCGCACCTCCATTTATCGGGGAGATTTGCGAGTGCAATAAGGATGGTGGAGATCGACTGAGATATCCTCTAGCTTCAAAAACATTGACTCCAACTATTTCTATACCAGCACTTGTTATCTATCGTTTAATTGACCCTTCTTTCCTGCTAAACCTCTAACTTCTTCAATCTCCAGCTTTCCTGTGTTAAATCTGAAGTTGACAAAGCAATGTCAATTTGGCCCCTTGACTCAGACTTCACAAAGCTCCCATCCTATAATTTGCCAATCACTCAGTCATTCACACATCCTTTGGTGTACATACAAACAGTGGCAGGGAGCCACGATGCAGAGGACAAGTATAATCAGTGAGAATCAGTGTCTTGGTCGCTAAAGACACTGGATCAGAGGAGCTGGAGATTCAACTCTGATTAGTAATTAGCGTTTCTGAAAATCGTGGCATTAATAGCACTAAGTGCACATCCGAAGTGATTTTTTACTTTAAAGAGCAAAAGAAAAAAATAGAAAAGATTTTTGCTCTTTTCTGAAGCCACAGTGACAGTCTCTCCCTGAAGTCAGCCTCATCCCTCCAAACAGCAGCAGCAGGATTAGACAGCAGTGCTGCCATGCAAGGCTGGAGCCAATTTTCATGTGTAAAAATGGTGTGTCCGTATGACCATACTGTAAACTAGGAGTACAACAGAATTAGGACTCAGTATCACTTATGCAAGTGAGTGTATTAAAGGTCCCATATGGATATTGTGTTTTGTGTGTTTTATAAACTTGGAGGTGTAAAATAAAAGCTGTGAAAATATGAAGAGGTTTACTCCTGCCACTCCTCATAGAACCATCAACTAGACAGTCTCCCAGCTTTAAAAGTTAAAAAGATTTTTTTTTTTTTTAAATCCTGCCTTCTCACTGATTCCAAGTGAGCCTTTATGAATGAGAAGCTGCCTCACAGTCAACAAGGTTTATTAACTTTCTAGGGCTCGGGGCCTCCCGATAGCCTAGCGGTTATGTCGCGTGACCCATCTGTGCCGGGTTCAAGTCTGACCTCGGCCATTTACAGCATATCCTTCCTCACTCTCTCCCATTTCTAACTCTATCCACTGTCCTGTTCTCCCTAACAATAAAGGCATGAAAAGGCCAAAAATAAATCTTTTTTTTTTTTAAGTGTCAGTCATGAGCAAAACACACCAAATGCTCTGCTGGTGGCTGCAAGAGTGAACACAAGAGTCTTCATGCATGACCTAGTGGATTGCTTTTATTTTGATGGTAAAGCCACCGCAAGAACTAGAAAATCCTTAATGTTAGCATGTTTTGTGGTACTGTGGGGGTTACTGTGTTTTCATGTTACCTTGCTTCTCTCCTGCTCTCTGTGCTCACATATATTGCATTATATTACAGCTGAATTCCCAATAAAGCTGTTCTCATTTACACATTTTTCTGTTTCCATTCTCGCACAGAACGAGTATGAATGAGTGACTGAAACACATCCCATTAAGACTACATGTTAACCAGCAGTCACTTCAGAGCCATTTCCAGGCTACTTCTCTGCACCATCTAAACTATTGATGTTATAGGCACAATGATGTCTCCACAACACATGATTTAAAAACAATGACTGTGCCGTGAATGTGGCAACATTTCAATGTCAAATGATCACTCAGAAGTGATAGAAAGTCCCCGTCTCACAGACTCATTCACATCAGCTGAAATGTAGTCAGCTGTTTAGCACCACGCTGTCAATCATGAGATGCAGAGAGAGTCTCCTTTCTGAAGGGTACATGGACAGCAGCACCTCAGCAGTGTACTGAAACAGCCTGATTAGAACAGGACTAAATGCAGGGGCTGTATAGTCATGATAAAATGAACCGTCTTTGCAGTATTTTGAGCTGAAAATCGAAAGACACATCCTGGGGATATGAGACTTTCACTAATTTGCTGAAAAAGGCACAATATGGGACCTTTCATGATCGCTGTGTAATGTAGTTCAACTTCAATGCATCAGTTTCAATTTTGTGAAACCCCCCTAAGACACAAATGTAGCTTGCTGGGATGAGTTCCTGACCACCCACCCACATATCAATAACCTGCACTGTATGTAAGAGAGCAGCACTGGGAAAAGTATAGTACAGCAAACAATGTGAAAACACTGCACTTTCTCAACAAAGTGCCTTCAAATAATCCATAAGGTCAAGAGAAACCACTCTGAGAGGTGGATAAGAGCATACTGAAGGATTCGATGACAGCTTTTTTTAAAAAGGCCATTGTTCACTGTCATGCCTAAATGATACATGCTTCTTCTCTCCTCTTTAAATCAATACAAGAGCTTAAGAGAACATATTTCAAAAAATCCAGCAAAACGAAAATCTTCACAGAACCCTTTGCAAAGCCTCAATTCTCTTGGCTATCCCCTAAGAGGAGCTGTAGCTGCTCCCACTCTAAATCCACAAGTCAAGCTACGACGGCTCCCTGATCACTGCAATGTGAGACCTTGTGAGTCACAGCTGATTCAATTGATCCCCTTCAGGAGAGTCAATCGTGACTCAGTGAAGCCAACAAGGGCAGCTATTCCTGATTAATACCTCTGCTGGACGCGCCACAGCTGTCTAATTTACTGCCACTGAAATACAGAATGATCCCCTGCCCCTCTAAAGAAACATATCAGCAATGTCGAGCACTCACTTCACTGCAAACCCACACACACAGCCAGTAGAGGAAATGAGCTTCTTTCTTTCTCCTTGCACTTGATTGTTTCTCCATTTTTGCTCTTATTTCCCTCTCGGTGTGATCTGTCTCTCTGCGTGAGTGTGTGTCAGATGATCTGCTGTGAAGTGAAAGCGAGGGGGGGACTGCGACAAATTCTAATTCAGCCCCTGCAGCAGCGCTACACTCCAATCGATCTTTTATCCCTCAGCTGCCTTATCTGTTGGATCACTTGTCTGAAGAGTCAAAAAAAAGCTGTCTTGGCAACAGAGGATAATTAAGAGATTGGACAAGGAAAGAGATAAAAGAGGAGGTTTATGTCATCAGAGGAGGAGGGAGGGGTCTTGTTATGGCACCAAAAGGTGTTGATATATACCTCGTAGTGCATAAAGGTGTAAACCTGCAGGATGCATTTCTCCATCAGTATGGAAAATTGAAATGGAAGAATATATGCACTTAGTGGCATATTAGATTTGTTTATTCATCTGCTGCCATGTGGCTAAAAGCATTCGTTGATGACCTCGTTATACAAGTGATTTAGTCCTATATTTGCCTTTATAATGACATTTTTTCTGTGAACATAAATGAACAAATGAAATGAATGGGGGGGGGAAACTCATGAGATGAAATGATTCTTGTTGTTTTCAAGACTGACTGATTTGTTTGAGGAACATAAGTCTGACTTCAGCCGCGACTCTGATGCTTTGGCTATACTGAACACACAACGTGACTGTAGCGGCGTGAATGTGCCGCAGAATGTGTATTTTTACAGCAGACATATGGTGTATTGTTGTTGTGAGTCACAGGCAAAACAAGACAGTCAGTGTTGTTTGGACCCAACACAGCACTGTGAAATGTCCAAGTTTTTCACAGAGTTTATGAAATATGGGGAAGTTGACATCTATAGACTATGGTCGACTCTGTAAGGGATAAAGTGACCAAGAAACAGTCAGCTGGTGCTGGCAAAATACATACAGACAGGGTGACCAAGACGCCAAAGTGGAAGTCTTGTTTGATAAAGTAGTCATTACCTGTATAACAGTAGTTTAATTAAAAAACATAGACACTTTATGGCCCATCTCTGTGTAAAAGGGCCATGCATACATCTCATAATGAAACAAATAGAAAGCTGAGATATTTTTATGTTTGCAGAGCAAATCTCTGCATCAAATATGCACCACTGACACATAGTGAAGCCAGTTTCACTGATTATAGTGGAAGTGTAGTGATGCTCCGTGAGCAGTCTGCATACGTTGGCCTTTACCGTCTACCCACTAGGCATGCATAATGATGTTGATGATGTTACTGATAAAATATCAGCATTGGTTTAAAACTAACCCTGACAGGCAGATAACATCTGTTGAACTTAAAGTGTACAGCTTATGTTGAAAATGTTACCTAAAAATAAATATGATATGTTTTACATGTAAGTTGATTTACGTGCATTAAATGCGTACATTTGGAACATGCACCTGCCAGTGCTCCACCACGATAAGAGTAGGCATAATAGTATGTTTAAAAAAAACAGGTGAATATATAAATATTAGCATCAGCACTTGGCCAAAATGGGTTGGAAAATATTAGCATATTGGAATTGAGCAAAAAAAAAACAATATTGTGCATCGCTCCTACCCACATTAGTGTCCAGCAAAGAAGAAAACAGATGGATGCAGCCTCATTTCAGAATTGATTAAAGCCTCACTCGACCAGAATTTTTAAAACAGCAAACTCTCTCAGTGGAAGTAAATTAAGCTTGCAAAATGTTCAACTTTGGTGAACTTTGACACATGAACATGAGCCACTGACCACATGCAAATCATCCTGACAGTGCTGACCTTTGAGGGAACAGAGTGACTATGGTGAAATTAGTCACAGTACATTTTTATCTAGCCCTGCTCTGAGAGTACAGCAGTCCTTTTTGTATCACTGTGTCACAAAGCTTTTACCATTACCACAGATATCTCATATGAATTTGAGTGCGTCCCTCTCTGGTTTGACTGGGATGCATTTATGTAACAAAAGAAATAGCAAGTGTAAATGGGCTCTTATAAGACTACAGCAGAAGGCTTTATGGAGTGAACCAAACTAAAACTAAAATCCATAAACCCTACTAGATATTCCTTGAACTCCCCAAGATGAACTGTTACACCCTTACAGTACAGGCTTTCAGTGTGTCCCATTGACTAGTGCTGAAATCTGACAAAATAAAGACCTCCCCCCCTCCGCCAAACTCAAGCGAAATCTCAGCTATGTGTGAAAAATGAAAGTGGACGTGACAAAAAAATTGCAGAGGACGCGACCTCTGTGTCCTCACTGGTAGTTATAGCTTGGAGACACATCACTGCACTACTATCAAGAAAATGACACTTTATCGAGGAAAACTCTAGAGACACGACTGAAAGCTTTACATCTAAAAGGAAGTGGGACAGAGGTACTCAAAGCAGATCTTCGAGGCTGGGACTGGTTTAAACATCAGCGTTTCCACGACACATGCGTTTATGCAAAACCACACACACCTCTTAATCTTTCCCTGACAGTTATGAGAGGGAGGCGACGTCCCGGTGAGACATGTAGACAGTAGATTGTCCAGCCGTGACCTCTCTGCTCAGTTGGTCTCACCCCGCTGATGTGAGGGAAGCTGACAGGCCGGCCCAGCGCAGGGCCACGGTGAGGCCACAGGAGCATTCTGGGAAGGAACAGGCTTCTTCCTGAGTCATTAAATAAAGCCCTGTTCTTGATACCATTTATTGTCCCTTCTGCTACAACCATTAAACGTATTAGCTGCCTGTGGTGTAGCATTCTGTATGTAGCCGCACTGTTTACTGTCCGATCTCTTTCAATGTGTCAGAAGTGTGTTATGTTTCCTGCTCAACTGGTGAAACACATGGTAGCTTTTGTGCATTTGTCACACAGTGAAGAGCAATCAATCTTCATCAAAAACATGGCTACAAAACAAGACAATGGTGTTTTCTTGTTTAGGAATCTCACCATGGCAGATGTGTGGCAGCTGGTACCAAAACCGCTCAAATTCAACGAAGTAAACCAATGAAATGAATGTCTTTTAACATCTTTTGGGAACTTGGATGGAGCCTTTAGGTAATAAAAAAGATGCTACTTCTATCACTTCTTTTACACCCAACTGCAGGTTTGAAAGATGTGATCTTTATAAAATCGCCAGAATTACAGCATTTACAGGGTCAGAAACTGTAAAAATTGAACGAATCATGGCATTTTCAACTTCCAAAGAGGTGCAGGACTTTATATTGCAGTGGAGAACAAGACCACAGTGAGTAAAAATGTGACAGGAGCAAAAAACACCCAGAAACTGCTTCAGGTTTAGAGACAACAATTACAACAATTAAAATCTATTTTTTATAGTAGCATAGCATTTGTGCTGCAGTGCCCAGCTGTCTTATATATGTGTGTATACACCAATCAGGCATAACATTATGACCACCTGCCTAATATTGTGTTGGTACCTCTTATATGTGGTCAAAAATGCTCTGAACCATTGGGCATGGACAAGAGGACCTCTCAGGGTGTCCTATGGGGTCTGGCACCAGGACGTTGGCAGTGGATCCTTTGGGTACTCTGGCTTGTGCAGTGGGGCCTCTGTCAATCAAACTTGTTCCACTGCATCCTGTTGATGCTTTATCAGAATGGGGTCTAGGACGTTTGGAGGTCAAATCAACATTTTGGGCCATTGTCATGTTCCTCAAGATGTTCCTGATTGTTAGATGTTTTTGCCATGTGGTGGGGTGCATTTTCCTGCAGGGGTAGGCCAGTGACATTTGGGATTGCCATTTGCATGAGGGAGTGTGCTTGTTCTGGGTGTCTAAGTCTCATCAACATGGATGTTAAAATCCAAGGTTTTCCAGCAGAACACCACATAGTACCAATATGATCAATAGGGCTGTTCCGAATAGTAATTGCCGACGACTATTCGAATATTCTGCTCAAGCCATAGCGGTGTGCCAGCAGGGGGACATGACATCGGAGTTGGTAGTTCCACGTGTACTAGAACATCGGCGGCGTACGACATCCTCGCCAACGCTCCTCCCCGATGACTGCAGCGACCGGCGGTGCCCGACTATTCGAATATCAAAATTATTATCCGAATACGACCACAACGAATGAATACTCGGATATTCAAATATTCTGGACCAGCCCTCCCTAATGATCAATGTTATTCACTTCACCTGTCAGTGGTCATAATGTTGTGGCTGATCGGTGTATGTGTGTATATATAAATCTATGTATGAATAATGAAAATAATAAATAGGCAAGATGTAATACATACATGAAGGCATATTAACATGACAAAAACAGTGCATAGTCTTATGTAGTCTCTCCAAGTGTTTACAACAAACCATACTGTGTTTTTAAACTCACTAAATCCATTTTCCGTGTGGGCATTTTCGTGTAGGTTTTTTGGTAATATTTTGTGCCTCTGAAAAACTTTTTTTTTTCTGATATTATGAAAAGTGAAATAAGAAAACCAAAGAGGCTGCAGCTCACAGCATGCTAACACAAACACACGGCTGCATGCTGACAGGCTGAGCGGTAGCCTACAGCCACTATCAGCAGCACCCAGCTCACACTATGAGCTCGCACTACTTTAGCCCAAACAAGCTAAGTTAACGTTGTGTGTAAAACATTGCTACAACAGAAGCAGCTGTACAGATCTGGATGTCTGTCTTTGAGCTGCTTACATCACTTTGAGGTGTTTTTTTTGCATTTGTTCCTTTTGCATTCTGACTTTTGGTCATCTATAACTGGTCTCTGATCATCAACTCAAACATCTCCATGCCTGACTTATGAGGTGTTTTTTCCCCCCACAACTCTCAGAACTCTGTTGCTCCGCCTGCACCGAGAAATCAGTCTCCAGTGATCACTGCGGTACTTTCATTACCATAGAAAATAAGTACTGCCACATTTTCAGAATTTTGGTATAGACTTTCCCGACTAAAGTATTTTTTGTGACATCCATTTCCTTTTTTCATCTATGAATCACTTACAATCCTTGCAAGGGAAGATTGAAATAAGACGCATACACACATCTAACCTCTCAGCAAGGTAACCAATTTCCCTCTGCTCTGTTGTGCGGAAAACTATTTGAAGCATGAAATCGCAGGTCCTAATGGTATTATTGAGGACTGCTGCACTGTAACCAGTTGTGATTCTGCTTTTTATGCACTTCTTGTATCTTTCAGTTCAAGTTTCCACCATGACTTTGACCAGTGACCCTCAAAAGGCAGCCATCCAACAACATCTAACTGATTAAGTCTTGCTTGCTCTACAGCCAAAAAGCCTGTATAACTCTGACATGGGAGATCTCTCCACGAACCCCCGGTGGCCAGCGTACCCTTGTCCTTCACGCAAAAACATGACAGCCAACGCGTAAGACGAGGGCAGCGGCTTATGCTTCTTGAAGGTAGCAGCTCTGAATTATTCACGGGGCGAGCTTCAGAGATGCTTCTAAAATGCTCTGCAGAATTTTGGCTCCTCCATTGCGGCTTGACATGTTACGTAACTTTGTTTACAAGTGCAGAGCATTATGGTCTGTGGAGCCGCAGTGCAAGGAGACGCAGGTAACTCTTCAGAAGAAATTTAGGTCAACAGGTGGGGAACAGCAAAGTAATAGACCGAGCTCTGCAGCAAATAGTGATTAAAACAGCACACTGGCTGTCCGTGAGGGTTTTGTTTTGTCTAAAACATGGATAAATATTGTATAAAGAGTACTGAACATTCAGCTGAATAAAGTATATTTAGTCTCAACGCGTGTTACATTTTCTTCATTGTATCATTTATAGCAGCTGCTCCTCTGTGCGCTCTGGCATTCACTTATTCAAGGGGCTCTTTAAAAGCAAAAGCAAAAGCAGCCAACATCCATCGAGTTAAATCATATTGAAGCTAAATGGAATTGAGGGGCTGGTTGAATCTTTTGACTAGAACTCTGCCTCAGACTAACTGACCTGAGTCAGACACACTCCATTAGCTAATTATACCCTTTTAAATGACAAATGCATAAGTCAGAGGGCAGCCACCACATGAATACTAACAGGATTTCACTATGTGGTTATAAGCAGGGACGATAACGACCTATAGCAAGAAGGGAGAAAAACAGAGCGAAGAAAGAGGAAGGGCTCCCTGCTGTACCGATGAAATCAAGACCTAGCTGCTTCTTGAATGTGATTAGGCTGGGAGAATTCAGAATATATGAAAATAATGAACAGCGGTAAGAAGGGAGAGTGAGCTGAACAAAACTCAATCCTCTAATGCCCACTCACACTGAGGGAAACCCTTTTTGTGTTCCTCTAGGATCGAATGATAAATCACTTTCACTGTGCTGTCACTGTTCAGAGGCTGAGGCATTTCAACCGTTTCTCCAGATGGACAAGGTCACTGGTAGAAACGCCATTACACTGGGATACAGGTGTGAACAGCAAAACCTTATTACTGCTCTATGTAAGAACAAGTCAAAGCCATACATCTCTTTTTTTCTTTCTACTTGAGCGTGTCTCTGTATCTTACAAATGCCACAAGAAATTACATTAACAGAAATGTTGCAGTAGATGGGAAGTTCACATCTTTTTCAAATCTTTAGGTGTCTTCACTCCATCACATGAAATCTGGGTAAAAAAGATGGTGGGTGGAAGCAAACAGTGTGAAATTGTTGGTTTATTTATGGTGGCACAAGCTATAGTGTTGTTCCAGCAAGTACAAGCATGATTTATCACCTCCTACAGCTACTGTACGTATCAATGTATGGACAGCAGACATTTCTTCTGCTTCTACTTATATATTCCCTAATGCGCTCCAAGCTGCATACATACAGTACCCAGCACGACTTATAGATATGCAACATATGGTCTATGCACAGTGTTTACATGTAGTGAAGACAGTGAATGATGTGAACACTAATTGGAGGTTTCCTGGAAACTGATTTTTTATTTAAACAGTTGTTTATGACTTTAATCCTTCATGAAAGCAGTAGGTGGGTGGTCCAAATGCAAATGATATTTACTTTTAGTTTCATTTATTTTCATTCATTTCCAAGCAGAGAGATAATAAGCTAGGCCGTGCAGTGTCGTCAGAAGGTGGCTGTATAGGCTATATTGCAAACTGCTGTAATAAACAGAGCAGAAGAGGCCAGATACAAAACCAGTAGTCTACCGACTGACTTACAAACCTCGTAGAAGAGGAAACCAACAGAAATTTGGACATCTACGATAGAAAAATGGAGAGAAGTCAGGAATTGTTTCCATTTGGGAAAGTTGTAATTGCTTTTTCATGTCAGCTGGTATTGGATCTGTTCCATGCTAGAGGAACAAGAGGAAACAGTTGATCACTGATCAGAGTTCGCTCCATCAGAACTTATTACACCAATCAGCCGCAACATTATGACCACTGACAGGGGAAGTGAATAACATTGATCATATTGGTTCTATGTGGTGTTCTGCTGGAAAACCTTGGATTATGACATCCGTGTTGATGAGACTTAGACACCCAAATAAACATTGTCCCAGAACAAGAACACTCCCTCATGCAAATGGCAATCCCAAATGTCACTGGCCTACCCCTGCAGGAAAATGCACCCCTCCACATGGCAAAAACATCTAACAATCAGGAACATATTGAGGAACATGACAATGGCCCAACATGTTGATTTGACCTCCAAACGTCCTAGACCCCATTCTGATCAAGCATCAACAGGATGCAGTGGACAGTGTGACAGATCAAACAGTGTGTGCCCAGCTGTTAGTGATGGTGCAGTTCAGACTTGTGCTACGTTGAAAGTTTCTAGGTCCCAATTAGTAAGATTAACTTTTACAGAAAAGTTGGTCTGTCAGATGAGACCGATGCGTTCAGTTGCTGTTAAATAAATGGAAAGCAGTACATTCCTGAAAGGTGCTTAAAAGAACACCATGGTCACTTTTCCTTATGATACACAGAGAGGAGTTTTGCAGGGTTTAACATTGGCTAAAGAGGGATTTTAAACTTGTTTTATAAGAATAAATAGGTCATAATCATACAGTTGAATATTGTTTTTTTAAATTTATTTTTTGACACTCAAGCAGTAAAGTCACATTTTAGTTATTTTAAACATATACGTGTGTCTTTCTTTGATAGTTTCGGAATATAATGTGTACAAAAAAGACAAGCAGTCTGCCTTCCCCAGCCTTCTTTACAGCATAAATCCAGGTTGCAGATTGAGTGAGTGTGTATGACCTCCTTACGCTCTATATGGGTGTGGATCAACATACAAAGAAGGTTTTCATAGCTAACTGCAACACTTAAATGGGTCATAAGTAGGATTTAACTTCTAAAGAACAAAAAACACTTCCTGAGACATCTGCAGGTAAACAAAAAGATATGCGCATGCAAATAAGACTCCCACTCTGTCTGCATTGTGTATCAGTTTTAATATTGGGCTAAGTGGAAAATTAAAATGATCATGGTTA
>OMNN01068095.1:5090-19692 GCA_900302755.1 Chromis chromis
GACATATATATATATATATATATATATTTTAACACCTTACGATAGTATCTGCTTGCTTGAGTGCATATAGTAAATTTGGTCACACTTACTGAAAATTGATCTTTCCCTGCTGTTGCTGCTGGACATTAAAAGCATTCAACCGGTGGATTTTATTAGGAAACATCCACATGAAATAGGGTGTATTTGTATCTGTGCTGTTAGCTGATAAACCGGTTGCTCTTCTGCTGTATTTCTGATAAAGGAGCTTCCCAAGGAGTGAGAAGAAGTCCGAGATGTCCAGTGTCGACTGAATACACACCATTTAATTAAAACAGTTTGTCTTCTTTAAGAAAATGACTGAAAAAAGCAGCTTGTGATAAATTCACCAAACAACGACGGCCGTTAAGTAATTTAAAAATACAATGATCAACCACAACATTAAAACCACTGACAGGTGAAGTGGGATAACACTGGTCATTTAGTTAGAATGCAGTGTTCACGAATGGCTCGAGGAAGGAGTCCTAGGTGGTGTTCTAGCATCTAAACTCCCTAAAATTCAATCTAATCAATCATCTACAAAGTGCACAAGGTCCCTTTTTCACAGGTCAGAGCTGCACAAGTAGGACCTCCACAACATCACAGGTGGTTTTATGTTGTAAGCTTTCCATAAATGCAAAGCAATTTGTAAAGCAAAGCCAATTTGTTACAGAGAACACAACTAAAATCTAAACGACAAATTTAAATTCCCTGTAAAAACATAAAGTAATAATAACTTCTCAATTAAAGAAGTAAGTATATTCATCTATTTCATATTATTGCAGCTCTTCTAGGATTCATGAGCGAGATACTAAACATATCATGCATGGAAAAACTGCAATGTCACATATTTCCATACTTTTAGTAGCCATAATGTCAGCGACCAGTGGCATGTATATAACAATGTTCAGGGATCGACCGATATGGGTTTTTATTTAGGGCCGATGCCAAATATTGGTCATCAGGAAAGGCCAATAACCTATATTTGGATCAGATTTGATTGGTCAGGTTACATCCACTGTTCTTCTAAATTTTCCTAATCTTTTACTGTTCTATGATGTTTATTGCCCAATAAGGTCCAGATTCAAAGCATTAGTAATTATTTTTTTTTACCATACTCTGTTTCAGGGTAATTTGTGGCTGCCTGCTAACTTACTGTAGCCACTAGCGTAGCATTAGCCACTGTGAGAGAAACTAACTTCCTGGTTTGTGGCAGCGGCTTGTGTTTCTTATTCAGTTTTTGAGACCACAGAGTGACGACAGACAGAGAGAGGAAGCTGCATCGGACCTGAAGTAACACATTTAATATATCAATAATCAGGCCAATAAAAATATTGATACCAATAATTGGAAACATGCCAAATACCAGCCATGATATTTGTCCAGGTGGTCTATCCCTAATAATGCATTATTTTTGCGTGGTCTGTTAAAGGGCAAATATAAAATCTGACGAAGAGCAAACCCCCTCAAACAATATCGATGTCTTTCAATCCTATTTTCTGCATTTCCTGCACTCGCACTTGATCATTGCTCGACTAACATGAGAAACAGGGGGCTCAATTTTCCCTCTCACAGCTTCTGTTTACCGCCTTATGAATAATTGCTCTTCCCCCTCCTGCTTTGCTTTGGCTCTCAGTGTTCCACTCCACAATACATATCTGAGGTTTGGCTGAACGCAACACAACCGTATCATGTCAGAGTTTGAGTCTCAACCTTAATATGTCGTATGAAAACAACAGCTGCTGAAAATAAATAAAAAAACACAAGAAGGACGTCACCATTAATTCAATCTGGTCCGTCTCACGGCTGCTGAAATGAGGGTGTAACTCCTTAGCAGCTTGAACTGAGCAGATTAAAGAATTTAGACCATAAAGTAATAAGATAATCTTATTTCTTAACCCTCGGCGGCTGAAATGTGTCATCTTCGGAGAGGAAGGGGAAGAAACAGACAGCAGAAGTTGAGAAGAAAACATAAAATTCTCTTTGACACCTATCAGATTCTGTCAGGGCTGGCAAGAGGATGGATGAGCGTTCCGTAAACAAACCCACGAGTTCCTGTAAAGCTTCGGCTGGAAAGAAAATCAGAGACAGGAGACATGCAGAAAAAAATCAAAACACTACTTGTCTGGTATCATGTCTGCATGTGGCTCTTTGAGTTAGTTTCTTTGATGTATATTTACACCCACACCACATCACAATGCAAGAGCCCCTCCAATGTCTGCGCGCCACTTTGTATGATCTGAACCGATGCATAAAACATACACATCTACATTTAGAGAAGATGTCAGCGCGTGATAAAAAAAAATACTGACATATTACCCTGCAGTGAGCTACATTCCCCCAAAAGGACATTTTAATCATTCACCAGAATTCGTGCTGAAAAACAGCACAACAGCTGGCCCCAGTAGGATCCGATGCATGATATTTGCCAATGCATGACTTCTTTAAAATGGAGCAGTATGATTAATGTGACCACGGGAAAGAGAGAGAGAGAGAGAGAAAAGCAGCATATAATGGCAATGCATAGGTAATATGTGTGCAGAAATCACCAAGATCTACTCCCGTGTTGTTTCTCAAAGCAGCCATCAAGCCGAAATCTACAGGCAGGCGGTAAATCGACCTTTCTGGATGGGATAAAAGGGCTAACACATTGGATGTACAATCGTATCTGGATGGGGGGGACACACTGGAGTGTCACTATCTCTTTCTCTGTATCACCTGCCTCCATTTGTACAAACCAACATCCAAGAATAGGCACACATATACACTCACTTCCCTATGCCAACATTATCTGAGCTCGCTCTGGGCAGCTTACTAGTCGTCCTTTGATGATAAGAAAGTGTGGAACAGTTTCTAATTTATCGAGGGCCTCCAGGCCTTTTTTCCTTTTGTGCTATCAGCCGCATAAGCTGCGGAGAGAAAACATACACACCCTAATCCAACATCGCTTCATCAACACGGCATCTTTAGATAGCCCCGGTTAAAGGAAAAGGTTTGAAAAAAGGCCATTGTTATTTAATAAGCATTAGGGGAGATTTAGGGAATGAGTAATGAGGCTAATTTTAGGACCCCGTGATGAACCGCGTACATTTTTATCTTGGGGATAGTGAAGATCCCCTGAATCACTGGTCTATGAAGATTAAACTGGACAAAGAGTTTTGGGGCTGGTGGGGCTGATGTCACTCAGACTCTAGTAGTTGTTGAAAAGTTACCAGCTTTGACATAAGAACACTGCAGGGATTTGTGCTGCACTTTTTTTTTTTTGGTCGTACTCATTTGTCCTGTGCCTGTTTTGCAAAACATATGCATTTTAAATACCCCAATCCTTTCCGTTAAATGTTGTAAAACTGTACATTTAGCACTACATATGGCATCTTACTGCATACATCATTTGGCGTTAGTAAATTCAACCACATATTTATGTGTTTTCAGAATAACTGCCTTCAGCTCACCAGTTTACACTCCTACACGGAGCTAAATGCGGGTTGGGAATGGGGTCTGTTAAATTATTTAGTGGGGTGTTTGGTTAAATCCTCACCCAACTTATTCAAAGCTTCACAATTCTAGCTGTGCTCATCATTTTAACATTCCAGTATCACTGTTAAAGCAGTTTCTTACATTGTTTAGGACGTATGTGCAAACAGAATAGAGAGAAGAGTGAAGCATTTGTTATTTATGTCAGCAAATGCTTTGTCTGACCGACTGTCTAAAACCTCAAGATTTTAGCTTATCATTACAAAAGAGCAGGAAAAGCAGAAACTACTCCAACTTGAGCAGCTGGATACAGTGAATACTACTATAAAAACAACAATTTGATTCATCGTCTGTTGATCAGATAATCAAACAATCATTGACAAGCTGAGGAGCACGGCATTATTTGAAAGGAGACTGTTGGGGATAAAATATATTTTCCATTTATTGTAGGTTATTACAGTTGAGTTAAAGAAAGAAGGGAACTTCAGTAGTGAAATCTGACAATGGACTGTGAACACTGTTTACCTCTTAAAGCCACTTAAAGAAACCTGAATAGAAATCTATGGGAGAACTTTGTATGACACATGTCCAGCCCCTCGGCCCAAAAAAGCCAATCGTCTGCTTTAAATGAGAAACTTCCAACCAATCGTGTTGCAGCACTGCCTCAAGCATGATGTCGTAAAACAGTGTGACTAACTAACTAAAAAAATCATGTCTTAAACCTTATTTTGGGCCAAATTCACCAAACTTTTAAGCATTTTTTAAGAGATTTGACTGGTCATTTTGGACATGCAGTTGTGGTCTGCCCGTTGAAATTGCAGTTTTTGCGCTCGCCTATTCATTTAAATAGGGGCCCGGTCTAGGGGATGTTGAATGGCAAGGCTTGCTTAGATACTGAGACCTATTCCCCCCAAAAAAGTCTGTGTGGCAGTTACAGCCTTTTTTAAATTAACTTAGCAAGCCCCAAAAGCTAAAGAACTGACAGGCTCAGAGGGCTTAGTGTGAAAAACCCATATGTATCCATCTTCATGATGCTTGCATCAGATGGCTGTTCCTTGTTTTTTTTCACCTCCCTGAAGTGAATTATAACCTACCCAAGTGGTTCAAGCTGCCCGTACTAACCCACCCTGTTGTTTGGACAAGCTAACCTTATTCTGCTGTCCAATCTATCTAGGCCAAAGTCAATACAAACAGTGATTTTTCATGGTCCTGGCAGGGGCAAATTAGTCTCCCAAACATACAGCCGCACTGCTTAGACAGAGAAGAGAATTCATTGACTCTGTCCAAAAAGAGGATGGGAGATGGGGCTTTTTTTTTTTTAACCGCCTTTCTGTGTAAAACCAACTGCAGCTGGGTCCTTCTGACAGACCCCACCAAGCTGCTCGCGCTGATAACACTGGCCTAGACAGGCAACAATGAAACAAACACTGTAACCAATTACACAGGCTACGGATAGACACTAACATTTAGCAAAACACAGCTGACCACAGCTCCACAGAGATCTCCCGCCCTCCCCTACCACCACCAAATCTCACATTAATTACATTTAGGACGCTATAATACATCACCAGTTAATCAGAGGACCAAATGAGATCCAGATGGATGCCGGGCGACAGGAATAGCGCCGTTTGCTGAATGGGTGCAGCTCGGAAAGCTCGGATTATATTTGTGTTTGCGATTTAGTGTTTTGCTCTACATTACAGTGTGGCTTGTTCTGAGCTGCTGGAGTGAATTAAATAGCTTTTTATAGTGGCGCGGTGCAAGTAGCACGGCTGAATTATGCCGCTGTCGCCTTTTTCCTCTCATGTTTTTTTTTGAGATTTGTATTAAGCCTTGGGTTTTTCAAAAAGAAGGACAGAATGCCATTAGCGTAATTAGGACGTGTTCTTTTACGAAATAAATAAAAAAATCGAACAAAAAAGTCAAATCTGAGCGGTCCGGTGTAAACACAAGGCAAGTAAAAAAAAGCACCCTCTTGTACGTACGTTTGACCCCGGAGGAGGAGGATGATGTGGGAGGTCTGGAGGATGAGGAGGAGGAAGAGGAGGAGGTTTTGACGGGGAAGGAGGTCTTCCCGCGGCGGGAGGAAGGAGCGAGCACCCTGGAGCGCTTCAGGGGGATCACAGCTCTGGGTGGGGGGGCCACTCTGCCGTGGTAGTCAAAGAGCCTAAGGAGAAGAAAAACCTTGAATATCACACTTCACTTCTTACACTTCTTCTATAATTCGCCGCCATTTATAAGAGGCCTTGAAGCATTCACAAAAAAAGTCCATCTACTAGAGGTAAAAGGTTTTTCACTTTATCTCACTATCGCCTCTTTCGAAAGCCTGCTGCCTGTATTGTATTTCAAGATAGATTTGCCACGGATTCATCTCGGCTCTTCCTCTCAAACGGCACACATGAAACAAAAGGCAGACATTTTGGTTCGTATTTAGTATCCCTCTTTCAACGCAGCTATCCAGGTCATTGCATGCATGAAAATAATCCCTTCATATATCTGTTAAAAGGGACGAGGACGAGGAGAAGAAGGTGCTAAATGTCAAATGATTTGCGTCCGCTTTGACTGCTGCGTGTGACACTGGACTGCCGCGGCTCTCAACAAGTTTGACATTTAGAAAAATAGGAAAATGTCTCCGCAGATAAGCACTCTGATCACCGGCGGATAAATGAGAGGGAAAACAAGTGTTCCTCCATCGGCACGTTCGCGATGCACGCTCGATCTGCTCAGCCCGTTTTGACAAGCCGACTTCTTCAAGGTACCTCTGCGGGAAGGTTACGGAATTAAATCTGACAAGCGAGACTCTTAATGAGGGCGAGTCAATCAAAAATCTTCTCTATTGACCAACCGCTGAACCTTTCCCTGAGCTGATATCGTCAGGTTGTGGTTTAGCAATTATTATTACAGCAGAGGAGGCCTGGAAAGCTGTGTTGGATTTGTGTTGACACGGTGTGCATTACGCTGCAGTAAGAACAATATTCTGCATTTTAGCCTTTTACAAAGAGAGAAAAAGCATAAGCAAGGGATTAAACAGTGTTTTCTGCTCTAATGTTCAGCTTACTCGCTACAGTAGCAACAGTTTTTAAATAGAAATGGCTAAAAATACACAAAAAAATCTAAACTTAAACAGATTCTACCTACTTGTTATTGTTTTTAAGCTGATCTCATCGCAGCATTCTGCATCTAAATCTACCTCCAATTCCCCAAACTTTGTATGTAGGCTGTTGAGCAGACTGTGGAAGTATAAATAGAGAGGATCCAAACACTGGCATGAACTCGCTCCAGTGCATTTTGAGATAAAAATAAAACCTAAACAGTTCAGTTAAATTTATCTTCACTTTAACTTCATTTATAACAAAACCAAATGAGAAGGTGGGCAAACAGTGGATATCAGTGATTGTTTGTTTATGCATATTTAAAGCTCATGCTCACTGAACACAGTCAGTCGAGGGAGATTTCACTGTTTTATTGACTCTCCTTGAGGAAAATGTTAAAGCGTCTACCCAAAAAAAGTCGCCAGATTTATCACGAGGCACTTTATTGACATATAAATTTGGAATAAGTTGCAATAAGTGCCGTGAAAGTTGCCAAACCTGGCATGAAAATTGCTGCACCCAAGGCCAAGCAGCAGAGCATTACCCAGCTTGCATTAGTTTGTGGGGTTACAACCAGTTCATGCGGTTTCCCCCACTGTGTGGAAAATGGTCCTGGAATCAGTTTAGGCGAAAGTTAGCAGCTCTGTGCTGAAATTTATTGGATTTAAGTTTACACTTCAGAAATCTCTGCCAGGGGTGCCCTGACATGTGCTCATCATGTGCTCATCCCATCTCTTGTAATAATTTAAAAATCAAGCAACTGTGTCGTCTAAAGAGCCAAACGAGTTAGAATGAAATGATTGAAACTTGAAGTTGTCATATTTACAATACTAGTGGGAGATGGGGCAGTGGTGGCGCAACAGGTTAAGCCCCTGACTACTGATCAGAAGGTTAGGGGATCGAACCCCACTGCAGCCACTGTGGGCCCCTGAGCAAGGCCCTTAACCCCTGACTGCTCCCCGGGCGCTGTAAAAAAAATGGCAGCCCACTGCTCCTAGTATGTATAGTAGGATGGGTAAAATGCAGAAAGTGAATTTCCCCAAGGGGATTAATAAAGGATAAATTATTATTATTATTATTATGCACAAGTTCATAACTCATATTTTGGTGGGAATTTGTGCAGTTAATATGGTAAAAATGTGAATATTTACTAACATTTGCAGTGTTTACACATTAAGTAATAAAATAATTGTACATTATATTGTACAATGCATATTTACATGTTTAAATTGTTATGTTTGTCTCTTTAGGAGAATTGACTTTATAGTTATCGCAGTTAAAGCATCTCATGATTCTGATTGGTTGTGGTGGTCACATGTTGTTAAGCTGCAGTAGACAGTAAAGAGTAAAAGTGCAGTGCTAAAGTTATTACATAATCTCCATTGTGCTGTTTCTCCTTTGAAAAGAGATCAAACCACCACACAATAAGCTTACACATTAAAGTAGGGCTAATTATGCCTACAGTGCAACAGAAGAACAATGTTATTTCAATATTTTAACACCATGGATCAAGAACTGGCCTGGAACAATGCTACATTTTGGTCTGTATATGTAATATTTAACCTTTTATTTAGCCTACTGATGAAAGTCATTATTATTTTGTAAAATAATAGGAAGTTAAACGGTAAATCTGCCAGTTTTATACGTGCCGTGTGAGAATGCAAAGCTCAACAGGTGTTGCAACACTAACTGAGGTGGCTGATAATCGATAGTCGTTTCCTTAAATCCCAAATCTAATGTCACGATAATTCAATAATGTGCACAAATGTGAATGATACATACCTGCTGTAGAAATCATCCCTGTAGTACTCGTAATCAAATTCATATCCACTATAAAAGAGACAGAAGGGGGGGCGGAGAGGATACGAGAGACGAGACAGGGAGGAAGAGATAAAGAAGAGGGATGGATTGTATTAAAAGGAGCCAGTTTAGATCTGTCAAAAGTAAGAGGATCAAACTCAAGCTGCTTTGACTTGAACGGACACGGTCTAGTTTATGCCTAAAGCTCATCGCAGGTTAAGCAGCAGCAAGCCTTCGCCTCACTGGCATGCACAGATCAACAAAGATCAACCCAAAAAAGTTTTGGAGGGCAAATACAGTCAGAAAATGAAAGGAAGGAGGGAAAAAAAAAAAGAAAAACATCTTTTCTTAGACCCGAGAGAGGAAAATCAATGTTACACGCTCAGGATGGCAACTGATTTAGAATTCAGGGAGACGAATAAAATAAAGAGAAGAGGCGAAAAGAAGGGGCTGTTTTGAAATGCTGCTGTTCTCACTGGAATTTTAATTAGGATTAATGTATCACTATTTCAATTTGGAATAGTATAGTGTTGTGTTTTTTTGCCTCTCCTGTTCCTCTTCCATGATTACCATATTACATCCTGCATGTTTCCAGCCGCAGCTATAAAATGCAAATGAGGGTTTATAATAACACAATGCACAAGGCAATAAATTAGTAAAATAAGATGTGTAATGAAACAGACCAACAATTGAGAAGGGAGTAAATTGGTGGCGATGTAGACTTTGCCGATGGACGGCCGATGAGAGGACACAGGGAAGTGTCCCAGTGAATAAGAACACACGTCTAGACCTCTGTCACATTAAGACTGCAGTAAACAAGCACGGCTTTGATCTGTTTGTGACCAGGAGCTGTGTACGGGGCAGAAAATCAGGGTCATGCTTAATGAAGCTTATACAACAGCATCTCCTTTGAGCTTTACAGTCTTGCGCTGAATAAACTCCAGTCAACACATGGAAATGTGAAAAGAATTAAAAACTCAATTAGAAATTCAAGGTTGAAACGGAGAAAAAAAAAAAACAACCCACGAGCATAATAGGAAACCTCATATTCTACATATTACGGCGCATTTACATCAGCAGCAGCAGGATGTGGAAGATGGTTAATATTTATGACACCTCCGCATGTGAAGGACTGCGGTGGAAAGGAGGGCAAATCTTACCTGTAAACAGCTGAGAGCGGCCGTTTGGAGCCGGCTTTAGGCCTGTAGGGCTTTGGCTCGCCGGCCATGTTTATGTCTGTAAAAAAAACAGAGAAACAAATCACTTGTCAGTCACGACATTGAAAAATGTTTCATGAATCATGCATGAACAAAGATCTACTGGTGACACTTTATTTAGCAGTGTATAAAAACTCTATATGGCACACTGTAAACCCACCGGCAGGTTTAAAAGGCCTGGTATCTTTAAATAAATCACCCAAATTGCACCATTTATCAGAGCCAGAAACTGTAGGAACTAGGGATGTCTCAATCGAGTTTTCTTTTTTTGGCCTAATCCAAGACTCTCTCCAAATCCAATACTATTTTTCTAGATAATAAACACTGTATTTTATTTTAGCTGTAGTACCTGGTTCCTCTGTAGCGACCAGAGGAGGCAAACATTTCTGTGTTGGCAAGCAGAGAGCATTGTAGGGGATTAGCTAGTAAAGGGGCACCATGACTAAGTCTTCTGTGACACTTAATGACATCCAGCCAGCACAGATGTTAAATTAAGCCGGGATGAAGTAGGACAGCATTTCTAGATTCTTGTTGCATATGTAATAGACGCTTTTGCGGATTGCATCATGTGCCCATGGCCTAAGACAACTAATTATTATATATGATTATTGATTATGCTGGATTCATGAGGGGAATTATTCCAATTTAGAACATCTGTGTGACAAAGTGTAAACATAGCTAAACAAAGAATTGGGCTTTGGTTTATGCCAATACTTATCGGTATCGGGACTTCCCACAGTTCTACAGTTTAATTTAGCAAATGCTTTTATCCAAAGTGACGTACATAGGTAGGTAGGCGTGGCAGCATTAAGGACCTTGCCTAAGGGTCCTCACTGGATACCTGCGCCCTGGTCATGCCAATGTCTGGGGTGTTAGTCACTGAGCTATCCAGCTGCACCCAGGTAAAAAACAAAAAGAATTGTTGGATTTTATACTTTCCGATGGTCAATGAACTACACATCCGTCATTGCTTTAGACAACTTAACCAAATCTAAGCTTAAAACCTTTATGTCATCACAATTACTATTATTCTACACGTCTCATTTAAAAATGTGCCAAAATTAAACCATTTCCACTAACACAAGTCTGTAAAAAACAAAAAGAATGTTCCATTTAAGTGTCTACAGTTTCTAGATGCTCTCCGGAATTCTTCTTTCCTTGGTCACGACTGACAGAATGTACCATGACAGGTCAGATCGATACAGGGTTAATGGCTTATCCGTCACTACAGACACAGAATTCCTTTTATGAATCCCTACAAGAACACATTTGGAAACTGTTCAACCTGTATTGTACGCAGTAAAATATGTGTCTAGGTACGCAAGATGTTTAAGGCCTTTGTTTGCACAGTGACATCAACTTCATCATCACAATCAGCCAATAAACACTTTAAAGTGAAAAGCTTTGTCTGAAAATGTTACACAAAAATACACGAGTTGAAGTAGTTTATTTTGCTTAGGGAATGTGTACTTCTGAAAAGCATCGTACTTTCGGTCTGCACCTGCCACTGGGTTATCATGATAGGAGTAGGGATAATAATATGCTAATTCTTACACAGGAGAGACTTGATTTATGCAGTTACATGGACAAAATGTGTACATATACATTTATTGGCAGTGGAATTAGTCTCAGATGAGTTTCAAAATAAAGTGTTTTATGCATCACTACTTCCATACAAAATAACATTACACCATTGTAAACATATAGAGTATATTATATGCATTTTAATGAAATATTGAGTACAGCTTTATTGTAATTATAAATTGCACATTTTCTACTACTGTTTTAGGAAATTACTTAGTCACATATGCATAAATAAATACTCTCCACAACAAGCAAGCTGTACATATTGATCAAGGTCATGAGACATGTCAAACTAGTTTATAATTAGTAGTTAATAAATGCTTTTTTTTAACCATATTGTAAGAATTCATGTTCATGTGGGAAATTGCATGTGAGTATACTTATATTACACACTGTTATCAGTCTTTCTTATCTGTCTATGCACCAGTTGCACCAAATACATTAATAAATACTTGAAAAATGTCCCTTTATCTGCTCACAACTGCATTACAGTGTTTGGTAAAGCATTTATTAAGAACAGGGAGGTTAATAAAGTGTTACCAACTAAATTCCATTATGAATACATGAATATCCACCTCTTTATATTATAATACAATATGAGGGGTACCACAGGAATTCATTCAACCCCAGAGTTTCCAGCAGTGCAGTGAGCCTAAATTAAAAGCCAAAAAAGTGTGCCACTGAAAGCCAAACAACTTTCCTTCTTCAAAAAATCCTCACACAGAGCGACGGCTCATGATGGCAGTGATGGTGCTGCATATAGTTCAAAGCAGCGCCGGAACACAAGGGAGCATGAAAGTACTACTTCATAATAAAGAGTAAAATACCAATTCAAGCTGTTCGGAAACTCTGTCCTATTTCCACTGCAAAAACGGAACTTTTCGGGCGACATTTAAGAAAAGAAAAAGCAGCAGACAAAGCTGCAGTACTGTAGGACATGTTCTCTAAAGTCGAGGTGCGCTGCGAGAGCCAATTTTCTACAGGCAAGACTGGAGACCTTGCTACGGTGCGCCGGAAAGATTACAAAATGAAATTCTTCTTTCAAGGCAGGAGAGAATCCTTGAAAACATAAAAACAATAAAAAAAAAAAGAATAAGCATATAAAGAAAAACTCAAACAAAAGCTGGATGCTGGGAGAGCTTTGATTTATAGCCGGCTGTTGGTTTCGCTGTATAAGAAAAAGAAAAAAAAAAAAAGTTACCATCAGGTGCAGAGTTCAGTGTTCCAGCCAGTCAGCGATGCAGAATTTTTCATATCGCTATCTGTGCTTTGCCAAGGGTGTTGCAAGGTCCTCGTATTCTGTGCACAGTCTGAGTGGCTTCTGGGAGAGAAGCCAGTTGGTCAAAATCAGCACCGAAGTAAAGCACTAGAAAGGAAAACAGTCCAGTAACTTTACGGCTGCAGGCACGAGGCTGTAGTCCTGAGGTTAGGTGGAGAATAGCGCCTTAGAACAGCACTTTAAACTGAGATGTAGCCTGAAGAGTGGCTCCCTCAACCTTATCTGAGGCCATTTAAGAGCAATGTGATATTATTCTAATAAAAATGAATAAACAACACGACGGAGGTTGAAGGAAATGGATCACTAGAGGCAAAAAAAGTATTTTTCGCATAGTCTGACGAAACTCAAAATCCCATCATCTCCTCTTTTTTTTTTTTTAATATCGCAGGGACGTACTAGAAAAGCCATTTCATAACTGGCAGGATACAAGTTTAAGACCGGGAAACAATACACCAATCAACAAGGTGCCCTTCAGAGAATCAACCCGGCCCTCCTTCCCTCTAAATAAGAGCCTTGGCTAAGTGCCTCGTAGGTATATAGATCACTTTAAAGGCACTTTCTGACAAATTGTTGTTTTTCGCATACAACCATGTTCTTGCTATCATTCCGTCCCTTCCAGCTACACACATTTGCTTTAATAATTTATGCATCTGCTCTGCCCCCTCGCCATCCCCCCTCCACCACCGACACCAAACAAAGTGGAAGCACCCCAATCCCCGGGAGTGGAATCGCACTGGGGTGAAAATAAGCTGCTGGCAAACTCTTACCTCCTTCTCCCAGTGGCTACTCTCACGAGAAATAGGATTAAACCCTGGTCTGTTTGTATACTACCTACTTAGACATGCTAAAACACTGAGGTTTTTTTTCCCTCCACACAGAGCTGCATGAGCAAATGAGTGTGTGCATACTTGACAGAGGATGTTGGGATTGACAATGATGCTGACTTAGGAGATAATTACAGTTTTGCTCATTAACCTGAAGGTTTACTCACAGAGATATCAGGACCGAACCTTTAATTAGCCCACAGCAGCCCAACTAAATATAATTGGCATCCAAAAACCTAAAAAAAAAAGATTCTCTACTTTTATGTTTTATATCCAGTATGGTTTATATACAGGCCAGTCAAAACCTTGCTGTGCTGTTCTGGCAGGAGGCTAGAAGAGCCTTTAGCTCACTTTGATGGAAGCTGTCAGGAAGTCTGGCTCAAGAGTTGAGGCCGTCGGAGCAATCAACACCATATTTTCAGCCTGGTGAAAGTTGGCTTGGCTTAGAGCTAAAAACCGATTAGGTGTTCAATCGACTGGAAACTGACATAAAGACTTGACTGAAGATTAATGTGCTCACATTTTAAAGCATCGATTATATGTTTAAGTCACTTTTTAAAGGGTAAAGGCCAAACCTCTGCTGTTACCAGCTTCTTAAATGAGAGTATATTATCAGTTTTACACCATCGTAAATTTAACACCCTTTTATTTTGGACTAGGAGTGGAATTTAAAAAGAAATACAATGGCACTACTACACTTGATTGATGAAATGGTAAAATGATCAAGAAAACAATTATCAATACATCAGTAGTTGCAACTCTACTTAACTCTACTAAAATATTGTACCCATTTGAGAGCATGATTCTTCTGCTTTGCATCAGTTCATGATTTTTTCCCCTGTAATCTGTTGATTATCTAATTAGCAGATCATGATCTAAACAATGGCCAAACTCAATATATATACACCGATCAGCCACAACATTCTGACCACTGACAGGTGAAGTGAATAACATTGATCATATTGGTACTATGTGGTGTTCTGCTGGAAAACCTTGGATTTTAACATCCGTGTTGATGAGACTTAGACACCCAAATAAACATTGTCCCAGGACAAGCACACTCCCTCATGCAAATGACAATCCCAAATGTCACTGGCCTACCCCCACAGGAAAATGCACCCCACCACATGGCAGCAACATCAAACAATCAGAAACATCTTGAGGAACATGACAATGGCCCAACATGTTGATTTGACCTCCAAACTTCCTAGAGCCCCATTCTGATCAAGCATCAACAGGATGCAGTGGAATAAGTTTGATTGACAGAGGCCCCACTGCACAAGCCAGAGTACCCAAAGGATCCACTGCCAACGTCCT
>OMNN01068140.1:0-12661 GCA_900302755.1 Chromis chromis
GTTATTAGAAAGAACCAACTCCTTGCTGGGCCAGAGCAAAGAACCGAGTGCTTCGCAGCTGGGGGGCGGGGCTATCAGGGCCTGGGGGCGGGGCTATCAGGGCCTGGGGGCGGGGCTATCAGCTGTGCAGAAGGACACAGAAGCACAGCTGCTCAGCGATCAGTGGTGGAAAAGGACTCAAAAGTGATAATATGTGTCCCTTTTCTCCAGGACGTCTCTGGTCTGATCAGATGTATTGGAATGAATCCCGGGAAGTTTTGCACAAACACACTGTTGGCTGAAATCTGGTACAATTGTGTCGCAGAAATGCGGAAGTACCGGCGCTGGGCAACGCAAACCTTCTGGTGACGTAACAGCGTGGCTCCAACTTGGCTCCTGGCCAGTGGAAACGCAAACCGTTTCTTAGGAAGAACGGAGTTTGAACCAACAAAGCTCCAAACTAGAACTAGAACCAGGTTGGTGGAAACAAGGTGTGAGAGACGTTAACGGGAGGATAACGAGGCCAGTGATAGTGTTGCTTCAGATTAACGGCGGCCCCTGTGGGTTTCTACTGTGTGTGTTAGCAGCTTGAGCTAAGGGGATGAATGTGGAACTATGTTTAGAGGCCGACGACTGGTGACTCAGCAAAGCAGGGATCTGCAGAAACCGTCTGTCAGCAGCAGAGCAGCAGCTAATCTGTCCTCCTTCACTTCACTGTTTGTCCGTCTGAAGGGAGGAAACAGGAGAGTAGCACTCGATGAACTCTAAATGTTTAGGTAGTTAGTACTTGTGGGCACTTTTGGCCTTACTTGGATGTTGAACTGTTTCCTTTGATTTCCCTCATTTTCCCTGTAAAATAATTCCTCATTTGTTCTAAAATGTCAGAAAATAGTAAAAGGTAACACCTAAAATAGCTTGTTCGGCTGCTACTACTAAACTAAAAGAAGGCTTGCATCAATCACATCCTTTTAGACAACGTTGGTGCTTTATATCTTATTTCTGGCAGCTGATCCCTGGCTCTGCCTTCCTAGTGACATCACACAGGTGGCACAATAGTCCAAGCTGTGATTGGTTGATTTGGCACAATACTTTTTTGCTTTGGGAGGTTCCTAGCTAAGTGGATGGAAGTATCTAAGTGGATGAATGTTGGTTTAATTCTCACTTCAGTGCTTCCTTTCTGATCTATTTTGGCATCGGATAATAGCAACACAGCATCTACAGCAAAAACACACCAACAACATCCACCTTTGCGTGATTCTCGTTCCATTGTGGTTGTCTTTTCCTAAGTTCTCTTAAAGTTTTCCTTCACATCTTTCCTTGACCTAATGACGTTTTCCATTGCGGTTAAGAAAAAGTGTTTAGAAAGTAATAGTCATTTTTTGGGGGTTTCTTGACGACCACCGAAGGTATTGGAGAAAAATCTTGTCTGAATCTGGCATTAACCCTTTAAGTCCTAGTGCGTCATCTGCGACACGTTTGGGCTAGCGCACTTTGGAATACCGTAAATATGTCACTGTTTGTGCTATAGGAAAAAAAATCAAACGGTTTCTCAAAGCTGAGGCGTTGCGCTTTACAGCCAATATAGTGTCATTACGGTAATTTCATTCATGACCCCCCAGGAATCCGCTGGTTGAAATTACCGTAAAATTACCGTAATGACACCATATTGGCTGTAAAGCACAATGTCGGTGTCATTACGGTAATTTCATTCGTGACCCCCCAGGAATCCGCTGGTTGAAATTACCGTAAAATTACCGTAATGACACCATATTGGCTGTAAAGCACAATGTCGGTGTCATTACGGTAATTTCATCCGTGTCCCCCCAGGAATCCGCTGGATGAAATTACCGTAAAATTACCGTAATGACACCATATTGGTTGTAAAGCACAATGTCGGTGTCATTACGGTAATTTCATCCGTGTCCCCCCAGGAATCCGCTGGATGAAATTACCGTAAAATTACCGTAATGACACCATATTGGTTGTAAAGCACAATGTCGGTGTCATTACGGTAATTTCATTCGTGTCCCCCCAGGAATCCGCTGTATGAAATTACCATAAAATTACCGTAATGACACCATATTGGCTGTAAAGCACAACGGCGTTGCACTTTACAGCCAATATGGTGTCGTTACGGTAATTTCATTCATGCCCCGCAGGAATCCACTGGATGAAAATACCGTAAAATTACCGTAACTCTTATAATAGGCAGTAAATCGTAAATAACTGCCAGATATTGAAAGTTTCTTCTGAAAAAATGGGCACCAGCACTCACAGGACATTTTCTTACCTTTTTGTAATCAAAATAAGAAAAAAAGACCAGGTGGGCATTTTGAGGATCAGGTCTTAAAGGGTTAAACAGTACCTACAGCAAGTTCTAACTTAAAAAATATGAGTTATTACTCATAAAGGCTTGACTCAGAAAGTTAAATGATGAAGCCAGACTATTTAGACTGCACTTCAAAGTTTAGATTAGTCTACAAAATCCCCTTACAAAGTCCATTACAGATGGACGGACTGTGTAGGCTTTGATGTTCCACTCCCTCTTTAATGACTGTGTCTCTCCATGGGCACACTGTAATGCAGGGATAACATTTAAAATGATAAAGGACTGTGTGAGTCTTCAGTAGTCTTCCACACACTGAAGACAAATTCATATTTCCAAGGTCAACAATAGCTGGATATAGGCGAGACACAACATAAAGCTCGCCCTCAGTGAGGTGTGTGAGTTCCATTCCGATACTGAAGAGGGCCTTGGCACAGGATGAAACATAATGACAGCTCCACCTGAGTCATCTAAACAAAAGGACAATAACAGCGGTGACGTTCTCGACTTCTATCAAGATCCCGACGTCAAAAGCAAATCATTGAATCCACCGCAGTCATTAGAGCAGAATTATGGAAATCAAAAGCAGCCTGTGACATCAGGGGAAAGGCCAAACATTGACAAAAAGCACTCACAAAGACTGTTTTTGTTTTCTGCGTGAGAAACAGAAGTCTATTTTAAAACCAGTTATCGAACACGGTGTGAAATGGACTGTATGTTTCACAAGCAATGAGCAATGGAAACTTGAATAAATGACGTGATTTTCTTGTTGTTTTAAAGCAGGGGTGCCCAACCCTGGTCCTCGAGGGCCACTATCCTGCATGTTTTAGATGTTTCCCTCTTCCAACACACCCGATTCAAATGATCAGCTCATCATCAAGCTCTGCAGAAGCCTGATAATGATCAGGATCATTATCAGGCTTCTGCAGAGCTTGATGATGAGCTGATCATTTGAATGTGTTGGAAGAGGGAAACATCTAAAACATGTAGGATAGTGGCCCTCGAGGACCAGGATTGGGCACCCCTGGTCTAAGCAGTTTTGGTTGTTGGATGACATATTAATAATTTCATAATTTCATGAGGGTCTCCATTATATGTTGCAACACATTGGCATGTAACTGACTGACAGCGTCTCCTTGTCTATTGTGAGACAACATTTTTCTCAGTGCGCACGCAGCCATACACACACACCATATACCCCCTACCTCCAACTCCCTGCTCAGTTAGCAGCTTTAATCTGTCATTCAGACCAGTAGTCATGTCTACCACTGAGCAGCCACAAAGACGATGAACCCAAAGTCATGTTAAGCACAGTATGGTTCAGCTTAAACACAAACAAACACACCGGCCCCCTGCTATCTTCATTAGCCACGAAGAGCAGCCAGTGGAATCAGCCCCTGACTGAGCGCAAGAGTGGCGTCGCGTCAGTGAATAGGAGGGACAGCGGGGATTTAAATGGTAGTCTTCTTTGATTCTCTTTGTAGATCTTGTTCAAGGTGTCACGTATAAGGGCATCAGGCAGTCAAAGTCACAGGTCTATTTATTGTCTATTTAGAAGTCACATATGGATGCATTTCATATAATACAATTCCATTTAGTGATTGTATATTTAATATGCGTTGACACATAGCCTATTATATGGATAAAAAATATAACCAAAGTCCAATACCTCACTGAGAGTCAATAGTATAGATATGCAAATTCAAAGTTGTTTCATTTTGTATGCTTAGACGGGGGAGTGAGATTTTATCTGAATATGAATCAAAACAAAGCATTGAAATGGTGGGAGTAAAACAAATGGGATCTCTAAGTTAAGTCCAAACATATAGAGCATTATTAGAATAACTCATTCAGTGCTTCCATGGTGAAAATGAAGTTGGCTCAGTCAGCCGTGATTGTTTTTGATGGTTGACCCCTGACATTCATCCTTCACCCTGTCACAGCATTGACCTATTGATTGCTGTTGGTACAGCATAAGGTTTGCCCAGAGCAACAACAGAACATAAAGGAGTCAGTATGCTTCAAACAAAGCGCTTTTCAGACCATCGAACAGCATCTGAAAACTTCCACACCTACACCTTTTCCACATCAGAATCGCATCAAACCAAGTAGCTTTCTGAAACCAACAATCTGTGAAGCACACTCAGTGAATGGCCAGGTGTGTGGAGGCAAGACAGTAGGCGGGATTTGAACAGCTGTATGTTTTCATTCACCACTTTTTACAAAGGAGAACAAAATTACATCCATTTGTGAGGATACTGTACAAATTAGTTCACTGATATTTGGCCTTAAAATGTATCACTTGTCTGTAAAAAATTTGAAGGCAGAGCTCAGCTCATCAAACGTAGAGGTATTATTTCTTATTTCCCCTTAAATAGCCCTGTCATAATATATGTGTGAACAGTGGGAATGCCATACTCTGATCTCAAATCACCATCTGTGCCAAATGTTTCAAATGGGCAACCAGCTGCAAAGAAACAGACCAGGAGAGAGTCAAGCTGGGACCACTGCAGCATGTCCTGACTCAGTGGAGGAAGGAAGACAAATTTAAGTCAACTTCAAAGAGGCTAATTAGATAAATTGCATATGTTGCAATTTATCGACTGGGGAAATCTCTGCCGCTGCATGCAATTTGGCCTTAGTCATGGCCAGTGGAGTAAGTCTAGTGTGTTTCAAGTCATCCAACTTCCTAAAGTTAAATTAATAAAGTGAAGCAAACCATAAAGCTTGTAATTAACTCCACCAGACGCTTTGCTCTCTGTCAGTTTAAATGAAAAACTTGTTGGCCTCCATCTTACTGTCACAGTGAATGTTGAATCCACTTGAGACCATCACACTGGGCCAAGAGCATGTGGCTCTCTGTGCATTTTCTGCAAGCTTCACATAAAATCGGAAAGCCTGGTGACCCTCTCTTTATGCGTGGGCCTAGAAAACTTGGCTGAGTAAGATACACTGGCACCAGGAAGATGCATTGGGAGTGCAGACTTGGCACAAGGACTGCATCCAATGCCCTACTCCAACAGAGACATATATAGACTTTCTCTATAGAGAACTCAGTCTAGTATCAACCACATCGTGATTTATATGGTTTTCTCAGCAAGTGCACAAATATAAAACTGAATTAATGTACACTGAGTGCAGTTATGTCATCAAGATCTGCCATCTCACAGATGTTTGTTGAAAAGGACCTGTGGATTATGCAGACAAAAGTACACATTTAGGGTGCTAATGATTTCTAATTAGAAAATTACAGCCATGTCCTCATTTGTCCTCCCTGAAGATGACAAACAGCTTCCCCTAGTAACGCTGCTCTTATAATAACACACAACAGTGAGTTCGCCCTCACACCTGCATGCAGACACATTATCACTGCCTCATACTGAGCTCGTCTCTTCCATCATGTCAGGCTTGCATCAAAATAAGGAATGCTCAAAGTTTGTGTAAGACACGCCATGTCATTAAGCCCATTAATGCAAGCTACACATTTATTCAGTTTGTTTTAAACCTGTCATAAAGCCCATGTAGTCTGGGTTTATTTCTTTCCTCGCAAGCAAGAATCAGGTTATCTTCAAGATGGATGGAGTTCGCTTATACTTTGTAATCACTGGCACAAATCATCGCCACATTCATCCATCAATTCCTATGGCCGAAGCAACACCGGCACTTGCCACACTCCCACACCCGCTTTCTGCATACGTGACAACGCACAATCCACCGTTCAAACTCTAACACAACTAAACTGTGTTTGTGTCTTTGTGTTTTTTTATATATACTAAATCATGCACAACCACATACTGTATATTTACATGCCTCTACATTCATACTGTATGCTCTAATGTGTGTTAACTGCTTTTGACTGTTTCTGTGTTTGTGTTTGTGCTGCAGTTCTGTGTTGTGGAATGGCTGACATTGTTATCTACAAGCCTGCTCCTTGGTGTTTGCTTATGAGTATATCTATCGGGCTTATGCACTCACAAAACACAAATACACACACCCTTCCACAGAGCTGACTAATGGGGGTAACCAGTGATAAGAATTGTATCATGACTGAGCACATTTCACAAGGATATAATGTGCACACAATGAAGGGGAGTGGCACAACTGTGTATTAACAGTCTCCCTACAAGCGATTCCTACTATCTGGGGATCTTTTATAGTATATTTTAATTTGGTAACATATGAACATGCATTTACCTTCATTTTCTGGAAATCATCATGTTCCTCTGTATTACTACACTTTTATTGTGCACAGAAGCATCTGAACTCGTTTGGGGTTGGTGCTCGGGTGGCTAATATGGGTGGATATATTTGTAATGATAGTACTGTATGGCTGATGAAAAATCGATCAAGGTGCCCTGAACAATACTTTTGACGTTGCTCTTGATGCTTTTGATAAGCGATTTCCAGACGAGTGTCTAAAGCCCAATTCATTCATAACAGGGCAGCTGTATTGCTTTATCTCTTTTGGCCTTTATATATATATATGTTCAACCAGAGGTTTGTATGAAGGAGTTCTGTCAGTGAGAACAATCGCATCTTCAAAACTTTAAAACTGAGAGTAACTATGGAAATAATTATCATTGTCAGAACTCTTCCATAATGGTAACATCTGTGGTTTTTGACCATGTCTGATATATCATATAATCCATGTAGATTTAGCATGAGAAGAGCTGGCACTTCCTTGTGTATCTCGTTCTTTGGTACACCCAAAACTGGCTTATTTTTTTTTTAAGTTTGTGGATTGGATGGGAATTGCCAGTCTGCTCGTTCTAACTCTATGTAATGATGTGTGTCACTGTGGCTCAAAGCTCTCATATTGCCTTTTGTTTTGTTTTTGTAGATAAGTACTCTGTGTTGAGGGGTGTAGCGGGCGAGGGGGAGAGAGAGAGAGAGAGGGGGAGAGAGCAATACAAAATGGCATTTAAACATCTCACCTTTCCAGGTATATAAAGACTGTGTGAATGTCTCTCTGAGGACACAACACAGAGCGACCTGCTTAACTGTGTGTGCTGACTGACTGCCATGTCTTTCTTCTTGCTCACCCCCCACCCATCTGTCTCTCCAATTTACTTCTCTCTTCTCCACCTTTACCATCCTTCCATCTGCCTGATCTTGTCTGTCACTCATCCCTTTTCTGACTCCGTCCGTCTGCCGTTTGTCTGCCTGTGCGTCTGTTTGGGGGTTTTTTTTCGTTTGGGGCTTGTTTTAATCTCACTCAACCTGCATGCACACACACACAAACACACACACAAAACACATATGAATTACTCCACATCTCTCTGTCATCACCTCTCTTTCTGACTCTCTCCTCTCAACCCTTTCACTCACACACACACACACACACACACTTGCACGTCACACACTCACGCCAGACACAGGCAGATGGCCCATCTGCCAGGCAAGCTGCCGATACGTGTCCTCACAGCCCCAACGAGCACCCTCTTGCCCTGGCCAGTCAGACCCAGAACCCCAACACCGCCAACACCACTGCCCCCACCGCCACCCATTACCAGCCCCCAGCATGCTGCGACATCCCCTGCGCTCTGATCGTGCAGCACTCCTACGAACCCGCCAACCCCTCCGAGCTCACCCCCAAAATGAGAATGACCACCTTCACCACCTCACCTCCCACCCCAAGGTTATACATACAATAGAAGATAGAAATAAAAGAATTGGTTAGTAATGCTTGAAGACAGATGCTTTTTGAAATGTCATGATATATGAATGATAATTTATTACGTGAAGTGACGGACATCAGGGAGCAGGGTTCAGACTTTGGTATTTGCACGATAGCAAAGCTCTCTGCTGGAAGCATAAGTACCTCTTTTTTAAATGTTTGTTTACCTGGCATGTTGCCAGTTGACTATATGTGCAATAATGCCTTTTTGCCATTAGATGGTGCTGTCTCTCTATGTAGAGGCAAATGGAGCATCATCTTTAACCAGACAAGAGTTAGATGATTTGTAATGTTATAGATCCAGATAAAAGTCTGCGGTGAGATATTTATTTTATGTTATGTAGAGATTATTACAAAACCTCATGTTCCAAATGAAGCCAGAAACCATTCTGTGGTTTCAACTTGGTTTTGTTCTCCAAATAAGGCCTTTTCATCACACAGTGATGTATATTTCATATATTTACATTTATTGTTTTATATATGTCATTATAGATTATGGTTGTTTGGGTAATTTAGTAGAAGACAACTTTACATTTTTCTTAATAATATACTATAGGTGCAGTCAGGTCCTGCCACAAACCTTCCACTTTTCCATGCCTTAGTCCCTTTTGCTCACTCCTTGTAGTTACCCCTTAGTCTCCTTTCACAGACGACAGACTGACCATTTGTGATTCACTCTTCTCTTTCACCTCCTTTTCATTTCTTTTAATACCAACTCTACCCCTACAATATCCCCTCCTTCAAACTTTTAGTCTGTGTATGATAGTTTCGCGACAAACATTAGCGCCCCCTCGTCCTCTCCTTTCCCCCACTGTCCCTCTTTTAGATGGTAACCAGAGGGCACCACTGCTGGTTCCCTCTGCCAGTGAGCTACACACAGTAGGGCCAGAGCCCCTACAGAACCCCCAGACCCAAAGGACACGGTCAGTAAATCTGTCTTTACCCCCCACTGATGTGACTCCCATGATCACAAAACCCAAAAATATTACCACGAAGTCCAACTTATGTGACACCCCCATGCTATCCACCTCCTGAGACTCCTCAGAACACCTGCACTTACCTAACCTCCCATCAACCTAGAGAAGCACATTGCCACATGTATGTGAACAATGCAAAAATGTGTCCCAAGTTTTGGAAACTCTCCACAGCACCTTCTACCGTTCCTACCGTTCACCTGAGTCCTCTCCTCTTTATATGCTCACCTCATTCATTGCAAACTGAGCTGCCCTGCACTACTGTCCACCCTACCCTATGCAGTAAAAGCATGACACACCTCTCACTGAGTGTTACCATCCTTTAGACTATGTGGATAAGTTATTCATATGTGGATATAGACATATAATGTATGCTTTGTAATTCTTTATAAGTTTCATTTAATTTATACTGTAAGTTAAGTTAAAGCTTAAGTTAATGTATGTTCTGTGTTTTAGGTGGAATTGCTAAGATTGTTAAAACCATGTTTTAGATAAAGCATCTGCATTGAATGACACAACTGATAAATAACACATAAGCAGCTGTAGCAATGAATTATGTCCTGGTACAAATTCACTTGAAAATGAGATGTCAGTCTCAATGTGAATTTTATTTTTTATTTTTTGTACAATTGCCATAATGCTATGTAAATAAGAGGAACCAGTCAAAAAAACTACATAAGTCATGTATTGTTGAATATTTGGTCTGTCTTCCATAGTATAAGTTGCATTCGAAGTTGAACAGTAGATAATGTATGGTAATGCTTGCTCAACTATAGACCTAACACCCTGGAATCCCAGAGCACACAGCATGACGGCGGTGTGCTTTCTGTGTGTATTCCAGAATATCTGCACCCCCTTAAAGACCTTGTAGAAGTGTGTGTATGTTTCTCTTTTTTCAATATCCTGACCACAGCTCAGAGTGTGCTTCTCTATCCTTCCCTCCATCTTTCCCCTCCTCTCTCTTTGCTCCGCCCCACTTCCTTTCACATCCATGTTTCCCTGTGACCATCAAACATTTATTTATTACTTTTACTTTGCGTCACTTTCATTTTAACTCTTAACAATTGTAATTACCACAACTTGAATATCATTTTTAATTGTGCAAAAACCTTTGTTTGGACATGTTTGCACATTGTCTTGCCCTCGTGATTTCACCATTTGCTTTGTCCAACGCCCTTCTCTTGGTTTTATAAAATCTTTACTCTCCATTTATACTGGTCGGATGGATGACATCCCTATTGCTGAATACAAATGCACCCCATTCTTGTCCCCTTTTCAAACTATATTCTATCTGTACATACTCTGCTCTGTTTCCGACATTGCTCTCTCCATTTCCTTACTCCTCTATTTGCTCTACCTTCACTCTTTTTCCTTCATTCCCTTTATCTCCCTTCCTTCCTTTATCAAACTTTCCTCGATTTGTACCTCTGATCTTCCTTTTCATCTCCCTTCTCCCACATTCTCATCACTCTTATCCTGTCCTACTGCTCCCTTCTCCCTTTCTCCTCATCCCAATCTCCCATCCTTAAACACTATCCCTGGATCTTTCACCAATCCCTTCCCTTTCCCATCCTGCCTTTCCAACATATTCTTTCCATTTCCCTTCCCATTAACATATTTTCCCTTCATCCATTTCCCATTGCCGCGTCCTGTTCTCCGTTCTGCTCCTTCCCCACCCCTCCCCACCTGCAGGACGATAAGGAGATCGACCTGGAGCACCTACACCGCCGGGTTAACAGCTTGTGCACCGAGGATGAAAGCCCCCACAAGCAGTTCTCCACCTCTTCCGTCGATTTAACACCCCTTGACATGGATGCGCTGCCTGCTGCTCGTCAGGCACTCGAGCAGATCAGCGATTTCCGCAACACCCACATCACCACCACCACCTTCATCCCTGAGCAGATCCAGACCCTAAGCCGTAGCCTCTCTGCCAAAGCCGCCGCTGGATTTTCTGCTGGTTTCGGTACCGGTGGCGGAGGCGGCCTCCAGGACCACCGGACTGGCGGGGTTGGCCCTTTCAGGCAGAGGGCCCCCAATGGTGGCTTCTTCCGCAGCCCCATTAAAACAATGTCCTCCATCCCGTACCAGCCCACAGGTCCAGGACCCAACTTTGGATATGGCAATGATCCAGACAGGGGCACCTCCATATGAAGAGTTGCTAAAGGATATGGTTGGTTCGAGAGTAGAAGGAAGAGGCGAGGTGGTTAGAGTTGGTCATGGGGTGGTAAAACAAATACGTTGTGGCTGAGCAAAAAGTCTGAAGATAGAGATCTGTGTACATAGGAATCTTTCTGTTTTGAGTTTCTGCTTGGGTGTTTCCAAGGGGTGTCTATTTTGTTCGTGGAGAAAACGAAGGAGGTGGAGGTCTGTTGGGGCGTTCCTTATCCTCCTGCAAACCATGCTGGTGAGGTGCAAGAAGGGAAAGGGGCAGGGGGGGGGCTTGAATCTTTGCTTTATTGTTGTTGTTCTTGTGATTGTTTGGGGGATTATTTTGGGGGATATGTGTGAAAAGGGATCTTTTTTATTGTTTGTTTTATAACATGAGGACTGCCTCGTGTAATGGAAAATCGCTGAAATGACCTGACTCCTACTACTGTCTGAACCCCCCTCGGAGGGTTTGGTTTATACTAGTCCAACACCAGGAAATACTTCTATATTCTTGTTAGCTCCAGGGCTGTTATCGGTGGGTAAATGGTGGTCTCTTTAGCCATGGAACAACTCCAAGGGGCTCTAACTAATAAGCAATTATTGGGCAGTTATTTTGTGGAGGCATATATAACATATAGTTTTGTCTGTAGCCCTGGGAATACATACACCAGCCCCTTGTAGTGTTTTGAACTGGCCCCCATCTCAGTGAATATTGGAAGATTCCTCTTCTCCAGTTTTACTCTGCCTTTTCACTATGTGGGAGTCCATACTCGGTTTTCTCTTCTCTGGTGTTGTTTCACCAATACCTGGGGTTCTAAATGTGTAATCATCTCCAAGATGGTGTCCACACGGTGGCCTGACTAGACCTAAGACTTTGCAGCTGAACACATCCTGACACCTTCATGGTGCATCGGTCTGAAAACTGTTGAAATGCCATGACAGTGCAACAGTATGACACTGTAGAATCACCAGTTCGGTGCATCGATCTTAAACTACTTCTGCCATTTTGGTGCATCAGCTTGAAACTGTTTTCACCATTTTGATGCACATTAAACTCTTTGTCAATCCCACTGCACTGTACCAGTGCCCACAGACCTGTAAGTGATTGTATGTAGATCTGACCTTTTCTTTTCTCACCTGTACTGTGCTATCTGCTTTTCAAGTCAAGGTGAGATCCTCTAATCAGACTCTCAGAGGTATAGTAAAAAGGGATGATATAAAAAGCAGCTTAAAGACTAAAAAAAAAAAAAAAAAAAAAAAAAAAAAAAAGAACATAAAAGACAAGCTGAAAGACTTCAAAAAGCTTATGCTTATTATATGTCTTTTATTGAATTTTGTTTTTGAAAAAAAAAAAGATTTTAATGCGTGGAATGTGTTTTGGTCAGGAAGTACAAAAAATAACATTGTTCTGAGCTGTCTAATTGTTTTTTTTCTCTCAGCAAACTTCGAAAAACTGCTAAATGAGTGCTGTAGTCTCTGGTTTTGCATCATTAAGTCATTCAAACTTCTATTTTTTGATTTTTCTTTGTTTTGCTTAATTTTAGTGCAACCATTGCC
>OMNN01068151.1:3428-14792 GCA_900302755.1 Chromis chromis
GGGAAAAATGAAAAAAAAACCCTGCTCATAATTAATCCCAAACATCTGTTTATTTTCTTAAACCAAAGAGCTGTTAACAACTCAGTAAATTAAATGTACAATGTCTACAAGTGTAACAGAAATACTGCTGCATAGTTCTCGATACCAAATAAACAAAATAAAATAAATAAAAGTGCAGCATTAACAATTCCAGCTTATTGGTCTGCTGTATCTATAACTCAGATTACTTTTCCAGTAAAAAAACGAAGACTCTGATGCAAACAACCAAGTTCAGCGATAAATATATCTGCCTTTTCAAATGAGTGTGTGAGTTTGACGTGTTGCCAGATGCATCGTTGAGGACCACTTCACAATGTCGACATACGGCTTTCGTCTTGTCCACTTGTTTTTCTCCTTTTTCGTACTTCACCAGGAACCCGAAGTGATCCCAAACGGGTGATTTTAATGAGAGCGGAGCGTCTTCTAGTTCTGGCTTCTTTTTGTTAGCGTTAGCCATCCAATTCCCTAGCCATCACAGAAGCGCCGGCAGGAGAATAAACAGTCCGTCACATCCTGTGGTCCACTGGAAACTCCTACTTGTTTTTAGTTCCGCAATACTGTGCAACTGTGAGACGGAGAAGGTCTGCCACAACTGTGGGCGCTATGAGGTTTTAAGTTTCGCTATTAAAACAATTCTGTACATTGGCCATTCTTAATAGTCTTAAATTTTTCATACAGCAGTACACCTCTGTACCGAACCGAACGTGCCTGTACCGAACGGTTCAATACAAATACATGTACCGTTACACCCCTAATAGGCAGATGATTTGCATACATGGAGTTTGTAGGATCTGTTCTTCAGTTCTAACTTGTATTCCTGCCTTAATTTCATGCGGATAACAGTCAACATGTTGTGTGTCAACAGACTTTCAGGACAGTAACTTGTCTCCAGCCCTTCACCTGCTGCCTGTAAACTCTGGAGTGGAACACAACGTCACTGAATATTCTTTATTCCAACAAAGTGATACAGAATTTGCTCCTTTAAGGTAAGAAAGAATCAGTTAATCCTAATTGTTTGTTTTGTGGACTTACACAACATGTCGTTTGATAGGTAGACATTTATATTTAAATAACTGATGCTCATTTTTTCACTCTTCTAGGGCTTACCCTGACGTGTCCATGGCATCAGAGAGATTCCACTTTCCAGCCCTGGACCGCGCCTCTCATTCCTCTGAGTGTGGCTCGTTGTCCCAGCACCCTCTGGCCCAGGCAACCATCCTCTCTGAAGAAGGAGCAAGCAGCAGCTGCTCCCTTTCTCAGCACAGTTTATCACTCAGGGACCAAGACAAACAAGAGGGAACGGTTTATACCCCAGTGAATGCCACTGGTAATAGAAAGAAGGACCAGGAGACACGAACTAACCTTCCAGAAAAGCCAGTAGGAGAGGCGGCCGAAGATGAAACGTTCTTTCTGAGTAAGGATGTTCGTGCCCGGCATCTTCTGGAGCTCCTGCAGAAAGATGTGGACATGCCAAGCAGCAGTAGCAGCGCTGTTTCCTCTGCCTCTCAGACTTCTGTGAAGGAGGAGATCACTGACCAGAGGATGGTTAGAAGAGAAGGTCCTCCAGGTGAAGCAGCTTTTCCCCAGCAGCAGACACAACAACCCGACAACCTTAATCAATCCCGAGCACCGTTATCTGAGCTCTCTAACATCACCGTGGGTTCTCGCAGCACTCAGCCTGACGATAGCAGTGAAGCGTTGCACAGAGAGCTGCTGTCTGAAGTAGAGAGACGCAGCAGCCATGAAGCTGATTCCAAAAACAAACAACAAACTCCCACACCACCCGCTCAGCCTTTTCTCACACCATATCCCAAAGAGGTGTCTGAAGACCAGCCAAGTGCGATTAGAACCCATCAGGGTCGTGCACTCTGGACTTTACCATTTTCAGCTGGTGTTGAACGGGTTCACAGAGAGCAGAGCCTCTGGTCCTCCGGAAACCAAACAGGGATCGATGGTTCCTACCTGGGGTTTCTGCCACAGTCTCAGTCCACTCCAGGGGTTTTTAAGTCCCCACCCAAATCCAGTGCCAGGCCTAGATTAGGGCAACTTTCAGCCATAGAATCTAATACTGAGAACTCTCGCCAGTCGAGCACGGGGATCTCTTCACAGTCAGCTGTCGCCCATCAGACAAACGCAGCAACTCAGGTCCAAGAAGACGCTACTTCTTCAAGAGTCCACTCTCTGCCAAGTCTCAACTACATCCAGAAGGTAGATGCTTGGAGGGCGAATCAGAGCTCAGGCAAGACTTCGTTGTTTGATAGTTTGGCACTGCAGGGATTTTCTGGCGTCTCTCCTAAAAAGAAAGCTTATGATGCAGTGTCTGACTCCTTGAATCGCATTCTTAGTGAGCAGGTTAGGAGTTTACAGCAGCCTATTTCAGGTGCTGCCAGCCATAATGTCGTACCGAGCTCCTCCACGGTTCCCTCTGGCTCTTCTTCTCCAAGAAGAGGGGAGGCAGTGGGCAGCGCTCCCAGTGAGAGGGATAACACCGGACCTGCAGCACCACCTTCCCCCTCACCGTTCGGACGCTCACAGTCCCACTCCTCCCTCAGCACAGTCGTCATGTCGGTCCACAAAGACCAGCAGACGGACGGACCTCCAGAAACTGAGAAGAGCCAGAGCCAAGATGTCGCTCATCATCTTCCAAACCCTACAGTCAAACTTTCACCTCTCATGAGCCTCGGTCGCTTCAGTGATGTGTCACTTGATCGAGATATGACACTTTCGAGTTCCCAGGACAGTTACAGTGAAGTTAAATTAGGAACTTCCATTGGAGCGTCCTCTATTGTCAGCTTAGAGATCGATAACTACGCCCCCTACTGGACCTCAAAACTGTCAACGCCACCACCAAGACCTCGAGAGCTCAACATTGATGAACGAATTCCGGTACGTAAAATACTACGAATGTAAACAGCATAGGATCTCTGTCGAATATTATATAAAATACATTTACATCCCAAAAGCTTTTGTGCATTTGTAATTACAGATTGAGCTTCAGCAGAAATTTAGCACTTACTTTATTCAGCTTGTACCATTTAGTTGGGGAAAAATACCATATAGATGGAGCTTGAGGTTGACCGGCGGATCGGTGCAGCGTCATGCGGTCGTTGTATCGGTCTGTTGTGGTGAAGAGGGAGCTAAGACGAAGCTCTCGATTTACCGGTCAATCTACGTTCCTATTCTCACCTATGGTCGTGAGCTTTGGGTCATGACCGAAAGAACAAGATCCCGGATACAAGCGGCCCAAATTAGTTTCCTCCATAGAGTGGCCAGGCGCTCCCTTAGAGATAGGTTGAGGAGCTCAGTCACCAGGGAGGAGCTCGGAGTAGAGCCGCTACTTCTTCACATTGAGAGGAGTCAGTTGAGGTGGCTCGGGCATCAGTTCCAGATGCCTCCTGAACGCTTCCCTAGGGAGGTGTTCTGGGCATGTCCCACCAGGAGGAGGCCTCGGGGTAGACCCAGGACACACTGGACTATGTCTCTCGGCTGGCCTGGGAACGCCTCGGGGTCCGACTGGAAGAGCTGGAGGAGGTGTCTGGGTTGAGGGAAGTCTGGGCCTCTCTGCTTAGACTGCTGCCCCCGCGACCCGCCCTGGATAAGCGGAAGACGATGGATGGATGGATGGAAATACCATATATGTTGCAAAGTTGATTGTCTGATATGTTCTCTGTTTCTTTTGTTGTTGTTTTACAGCTTTATCTCCATAACCTGGGCATAGATCAGTCTCCCTCAACAATCTTAACCCCATTTGCACCCAGAGGACCAATCAGAGAGCCTGAATTCTCCCCCACCGACCTCCTTACAATTAAAGGATCTACTGGAACTCCAACCAAGAGCGCCCAACCCTCTGAGGGTACGTAACCTTAAAACTGGCCTCAAAAATAGAAAATATATCAACTTCACAAGAGCAGTTTTTGGAAGAACTTATCATGCTTTAGCTTCCTAGCACAAACACTTCTTTATTTACTGTTCTTTATATGGTTTGCATTTTTCATATGATGTTACTTTTGTCTACCTAAAAGTTTATTGTATTATTTTTTTTTATCAGCTTTTGATAATTGTTGTTTATTACCCATAATTAATGAAGGTGGTTGAATTAAGCAAGTACGTTTATTTATATAGCACCTTATTATATATAGAGAGGTTATTCAAAGTGCTTTATGTGCAAATGTGATTAAAATTAAATGATAAAATTAAATTAATCAAAAGCAGTACAGACAAGTTGGATAAAGTGCACACAGATTTATAGAATAATTAAAATCTGATTGACTAAAAAGCTAAAAAAAGACAAGAAATTAGAAAAATATAAGCATGAAAGGGATAAAGTGTATATTAAAGTAGAAAATAAATGAATTACAATTAAGTGGGGCAAGAAAATAATATTTAAAAACATTATATTGTATTTTCAGGCAGCAGTCCCCATAAAGGAGAGTATTCCAGGTCCAGCATCCTTTCAGTGGACTCCAGTATCTCCATACCGTTTAGCCTGGACAGTCTTGGTCCAGCTGTATCGGTCCCAGAGCAGGTCAGACGGACTTCATCAGATACAGAAGCAAACCAGAGTGAACGAAGACTGGCAGCTTCCTCCGAACCTGAGGAAGACTCCCATTCCTCCGTACTGCAGGACAGTAACTTCACCAGCAGCCAGAAGATCAACCAGCCAGTAGAGGATTTAGACTCTGACATCTCTTTAGCTGTCAAGTCGAGGAGCGGGGAAAGAAACTTGGAGCTGAAAACAAAACGTAGTGTTGAACAAAACACCGAAGAATCATTTGTCAGCTCCAAGGCCTTGTCTGAAATCCGTAAACTGCTCTCTCATGCAGAGAACATGTTGTCCACTGAGTCTTCTGCAGCTTCCTCAACCTCCCCTACAGCTCCACATCTTCTCTCAGATGAGGACATATTCCTCTCACTGAGGAAGAAAACCAGCAGAGTCCAGGACTCCTCAGTCTCCTCCTCTTTTACCGCTGACGACCCCAGAACTCGTTCCCCGATGCTGTGGGCCAGATCCTCGTCCGACTCCATGCTGATGTCAGAAAAACTGAGGCAAAGCTCCGTCGGTCGAGAGAGTTTGACGTCATCCTGGCAGCCTGACTATCCGTCCACACAAGCTCTTGTTACTGCACCTGCCACGGTTACATACAAAACAACACAACATACCACACTCAGCAGTAGTGCAGAGACGACCCTTGTTCTCTCCAAATCAGCCCGACGGACCGAACCTGAAGGCTGCAGTGCTGCACCTCCTGACAAAGTCCCACCTCAGCCGGCGGCTAACAAACCTCCACCAGCTGTCAGTGCACAGCAGCTCACTTCTACCCCTACAGATACAGCAGAGGAAGAGGAAAATACACCACCTGGAAGTCCTGGACAGAGCAGCTCCTCCTCGCCCATCCTGGAGGATCAGGAAGTGATGAGTGATGGGAGCAGCGGGAGCTCGTTGGCAGCCAGAGTGGCCAAGCTGCTGCAGAGTGAATCTCCGGCCACCATGGTGTCCAGTACAACCAGCGTCACAGACCACGAGGAGAGCAAAGCCAGAGGTAAAGGGGTTCATATGCTGTCATGTTTTGATCTTCCATATCTCAGCTTTAAATTAAACCCTTCTATACACATCAAAACATTAACGCTGGTAACACTGACCACTGATTGACTGTATAACTTTTTTTAAACCCCACCATCCAAATGTCTAAACAGGGATGATTTGTTGGGTTTAACTGTCTCAGATTGTCACCCTGCTGCTTACTGTACTCTCTAGACCATGGGTAGCCAACCCTGGTCCTCGAGAGCCGCTATCCTGCATATTTTAGATGTTTCCCTCTTCCAACACACCTGATTCAAATGATCATCTCATCATCAAGCTCTGCAGAAGCCTGATAACGATCCTGATTTTTTGAATCAGGTGTGTTGGAAGAGGGAGACATCTAAAACATGCAGGATAGTGGCCCTCGAGGAATGCAGAGACCCCTGCTCTAGACAGTGAGCAAAATAGTCTAATCCTCTGAACCCCAAGCAGGTTCTGGGTACTTTTTTCCACTCCTTTCACATTTTTTGCTCACTGTAGACTAATTTTTCACTGCACTATAAAGTCCTGCACCTCTATGGAAACAACACAGTTATCAGTGTATATAGTAGTTTCAGGCATTGCTCGTCTCTACATCAGGTTAAAAAATCTTGTTTTGATGTTGCAGAGTGGATTAAGTTGAAACTATCAGGACAGAAGTGTGAGCCTCTGGAGCTGCACCTAGAAGACAGAATACGGATTGAAGAGATCAAAAAGGAGCTGCTGTTAAGAGACCCTATAAAGGTAAACCTCTAATGAAGACCTTGTTATCATTACACTTTATACAACACAGAACTATAACCATAAAAGCTTTATCTGTATGTATTTGTCATTTTGATGTCTGCTTCCCATCTCTGGACAGTACACATCTCATGCTCCAGGTAACTGGTGTGTTGCAGGCATGGTGTGTCGACAGATGCAAATTACATCTTTTGGAAAATTAATGTAATAAAACTGTTTAAAGTTTCCAAGTGCAGTTTTGCAGTGTGAAAAAGTCTTTGTAGTTTATGAATGAACATATAAAGGATTTCTGCTCGACCATTACTGATTTGCATCAACCTTTTATTTAAATTGGTATACAGACCTGCTCAATCAGTTATGAAAGTTTAACAAAAAAACCTTTCTTTTCATTTTTGCGACCAAGTATTTTATATTCTATGGGCTGGTTTCACAGACAAGTCTTAAGCCTAGTCCCATACTAAACTCCAAGTGACTTACAAAGACACATCTTAAAATAGTCTTAGAATTAGGCTGTTCTGGATGAAACTAAACTGACAAAATAATAAATCCTAACATAATTAAACCAAATTTAAGCCATTCACAAAACCTACTTAAACATCCCAGTTTAACTAGTATGACTTAAGGACTGATCCTGGCTTAATCTAAGCCTTGTCTGTGAAACCGGCCCTTAGTGTTTTGTGTTGTATCTCAGAGAGTATTTAACATATCAAGCTAAAGTTTCACATATATCTTTATAAATAACCATATTTTATGCTATAAATTCAGAGATGATCAAGCAGAAATTGTTCTAAAAATCTGATGATTTGAGACGGAATGATCCACAGTATAACAGTTTGACACTGACTTGTTTGTTGCTTTTCCAGAGCCAGGGCAGCACAGATACAGACAGCAGTGGAGCGTCCAGCTTTAGAGCCCCAGATGTGCCTGATTCACCTCCGTCTGCTGAGACATTTGCTGCCCTCAGTGAAGCTAACAAACAGCCGACTCAGCCTCTGCAAGGCCTCGACATGAACCCTCCTGACTCCAGCATGCCGCTACAAAACCCTCCTCGCCCAGATCTAGAGGCTAAAGTATGTGAGATTGCCGCCAGAGAAGGAGTAACCCTCCCTACAGCAAAACGTCGTGCCCTCACATCCATCACCATTGCCACCCGCAGGCGCTCTACCTCCCCATCGCCTTCCAGTTCCCCTTTACCTCCTCTCAGCCCAACCCCAGAACCGCTTCACCTGAGGGAGCTCCACACAGAAGAAACCATCAGCCAGCTTCCCTCAAATCTGGACGCAGAATCACCGCAAGTGTATGAACCCAGTAGCAGTTTGCACGACAGAAACCAAAGTGTGTCGGCACCAGGGAATCAGAAGAGGCAAGACACTGTGGGAGGACAATTTGAAGAGTCTTCTGCATCCTTACAGAGTTTAGACAGAGAGGATTTGACCATCAAACATGACGGCATACAGTCTCTCAGGCGAGACGAGAGCGCAGACCAGGCCACAGGCTCATCTGATGTTAAATCTCCTTCCAGGACGAGCCACATCTCACATATCCATCTCACTTTATCCCCCAAAGCTACCGATCACACCTCCACCACTGCTGTCCACCCCAGTGGTCTTTCAGGGCTGCCACGTAAAGAATTCGCCCCCCTCAGACACTCTCCATCAGCTGCCATCAGTCCAGACGAGGGTGTCGGTTTGTCCAGTCCACCTGAGTGGTTCGACACCAGAGAGCCAGTGAGACAGCGAGCGCTTGAAAGATCCGACACCTTGTTTAAATCTGTTGGGCCTCAGGGACGAATGACCTCTACGACAACACAATCCTTCACAACACGTCACAGATCTGAGATATCACCAAGGCCTTTTACCACCAAAGCACCAGGTAGGATTTTATGAACTCTATTTGCATTAGTAGAACACTCTGAGTGAAAATTTTTCTAATCAGAGTTTTATAGTGTAGTTTAACCCTCTAAAGTCCAAGGAGTTTCTGAGAATTTTTTTGCTCATATCACATTTTTACTCACTGTAGGTTCGTTTTTCACTGCAATATAAAGTCCTGCACCTCTATGGAAACGGCTCAACCATGACTAGAAGTACAGAGAACTTGAACATGTCTTTCATGTAGTATAACATAATAGTAGTGCCTTAAATCATGACAAAGAAAAAACTAAAGTTGAGTTCCTTTGATTGTTTAAATTACAAAATTAAAAAAAAATGGAATCAACATCTTCTATATTTTCTAAGTGCCCGCAGGTGTTGGCAACACTGGGGGAAAAGGTGGCTTTTCATATTAAACATATTTTACTCCTTTTAATTAGTTTCAATATTTGTCTTCTCTTCGCTCTGTGTAAACACAGCCTGCCATTCAGCCAATTAGTCCTTGATTTTTTTGTAATGTAACTGTTGATTGCAGACGCGTCGGTAATAGCTTTTTAGCTGCGCCTAGGAGAGCTGATTTAAAAAATGTTTTTTTACAGGTTTATTTTTGATAAATGTTTAATGCAATATGTAGAAATACGTGATGAAATATCTTAATTCTAAGCACGTATTTGGTGTAATTATTATTTAATTTTCTGGACGGAATTGCACTTCACTCATGCTTAATCCGCTAACAATCAGGAAAGTAATATTCCAGTGTTTCTTTCTGTTTTTACAGTTTCTGGCTGGTAATGGTGTAATAATTTTAGTGATTTATTATAATTTTTTTAACGATAACATGCCTTTCAAACCTGTTGGCAAGTTTTAGGCTTCAGAGGGTTAACTGAAAATGAACCCAACCCTTAACTTTACAGTTTATCACACTACAAACGAGGGCAGGGATATAAACTAGATGGGGGTTGAGGACATAATGTGTAGGTTTATTTGTGCTTTTCTGTTGTCATAAAATAATATTAGCTGGTTAAAGCACAGTTATGCAAATCGTGAAAGTGTGGACACTATTTAAGACGATAAGAGCTGAAATAACAGATTCTTCTTCTTCTCTGAATCACCTTTTAATATGGTTTAATTCTAAATGTGTGTCAGTGACAGAGGATTTTATATCTCCTACACTCTCCCTCCTCCACCAGTGCCAGTCCTGCTGCCTTATAAACCTCATGGCAGTGAGGAGCTCTTCTACGTCCCTCAGACAGAAGCCGATGTCTCATCTACAGAAAACTCAGGCACCACCATGGAGAGCTCCCACTCAGGTACATCTGTCTTTTTTTAGAAAGCATTATTAACTGATGTGCAGGAGAGTTATGGAAGAAGTCAAAATCCCCAGTTTGATTTCAGGTGCAGAGGCCTGTTGCTTTCCTTCCTCTGCAAAAGCATACTGTTAGCAGTGTCATGGTTGGACGTCTCACACAAGTCTAGGATCTGATTTTGAATAATTAATTGGTTTTGATTATTTTCCAAAACCTGTTTGGGTGACCACCAAAATTCATCTATGTAGGAAAAACTGAATTGAATTGAATTGTGCCCATCTGCGTGAAAGACTTGTGTAAAAATTCTCTTGGAAAATAACTATAGACATCTTTAATCTTAATTTTTAAAACTGGCTGAACTCAATGAGCATAAATAGTCTAAATTCCATAAATTCTAATTAAGGAATCCAGAGGAGTCCGGAGAATTAAATTGTGAGGTGACTCTGTAATGACTGTCGAGGCTCTGCTCTCGTGTCGCCTGCTGCTGTTTGGGTAGCAGCTGGTCCTTTGTAACATACACCAGGCAGTGCATCAATTATTCATGTTCAGGGGCTGAGTGAGACAAAGGCAGGGGGGGGATCCAGCAGAGAGACGGAGGGACTCAATGAACATCTTCTGTTCATTACTGACCAGAAATATTCTAGTCACTGTTCCAGCAGCTTTATTTCTATTTCAGACATGTGGACAGTCTTGTTTTAAATCTGAATAGCAGCCGTCATGGGGTAACAAAACACTGCTGAATTCCCACCAGGCTCAGACGACGCCGTGCCTCCTCGCTTCAGCAGCGACGTCCTCGGACACCGGGACCCGGGTTTGGACCGAGGAGTCACCATCAGACACTCGGAGGGAATCTACAGCAAGAGGATCAAATCAACCACCTTTAAAATGCAAGAAGCTGCACACACAGGTGAGATGAACAAACGCACAACCGCTTTGTTTACTAAAGCTCTGACAAGAAATGTGTTAAGTGCTTTCATGAAACAAGCATCACCTGTCTGAAATAATAGTACTCTCATTGATTAATGTGAACATGTGTCACTGTGGTTAAGAAAAACAAAACTATTGAAGAGCAAAGAAGCACAGTTAAGAAGACCCTTTTAGTGTGAAGTTAAGTGTGTTGCATTGCCGTATTTTCCTGGCTATAAGTCGCTTTGGAGTATAAGTCGCATCAGTAAAACATATCCGTCAAGTAGAAAAAAACATATATATAAGTCGCATTTATTTCTAAATTTGTTACCTGCCTGATCCTGCTCCTTTAAGCGCGATGGTTTATGGGAAATGTAGTAGACGAAGAGAAGTGCGTTGTGTTTATGTCCCGTTCTGCACACATGCTGTACTTTTCACCGTGTCTGTAAAAAAATAAACGGTTCCACTTCGCAAGATCTAATACCTATAATAATTAGGGCCCGAGCCGAAAGGCGAGGACAGCGATCTGCAAGATCGCTGTCCTTGCCAGAGGCAAGGACCCTATTGTTCCTGCTATGTTTCTTTCTTTATTTTTCTTACGCCACTTTGAACCCCAATTTGACCCCTTCAAAATTTTCAAAAACTCCCCAAATTTTGCACAAAAATCAGACCTGGTGAAAAATTTGATATTTTACTACTTTGGTCCATAACCCCACACCCCAACGGCTCCATAGCGCCCCCTACAAATCTGAAAATAATCATATAAAATCAGTGGTTTGTCCTACGTGCATGATATTTGGGACACACGTACAGTAACCCGAGACTCAAACATTCCTGATTTGAAATTTCAAAAAAGCTCATAGCGCCACCTAGAAAAGTGGTGCGCAGGCATTGGAATTTAACGAACTCCTCCCAGGATTTTTGTCCGATCTTCACCAAGTTG
>OMNN01068167.1:3662-19397 GCA_900302755.1 Chromis chromis
AGTTACCAAGCTCAATCCGATCTGCAGAGTCCCTCTCTACTTTTAAGAAAAAGCTAAAGACCCAGCTCTTTTGTGAATATTTACGCACTTAGTGATACTGATGATGCTATCAGCCTTGCATGATGATGATGCTATTAGTGTTGCATATGGATGTTGTTGTTGTTGTTATTCCTATTATTAAAACTGTGCACTTCTCGAGCACTGTCTGTCAGCATTGTGCCCAATCAGGACCTAAAGCAGAGTTTTTGCTCTTCCTGGTCTTTTTCGCCTTCTATCTAGATCTTTGCTTGTGTTGTTCTTTCTCAGATGTACGTCGCTTTGGAGAAAAGCGTCTGCTAAATGAAATTGTAACATTGTATTTATGATGCTCGCTGTCATTTTTCAAGCAAAAACACGACACAACATTTTGGCTACAGTACAGATTAGCTACAGAAGGCTTATTTCATCATCAATGACATCAGACATTACTGTCATAGTTATAGTTTTTTTTTTAAAAGACATGTGACCCATTAATATTTCTGCCCACTATTTGTCGGGATGTTTAATCCTCGGGGTTCTACCAGCTGTTCTCTAAGAACTTTCACTTAAGTAAACGTCATAATATCCCTTTGGAAGCATGCTCTGTAACTAATCCAATTTCTCTATTCAAAATCAGACTTTTTAACTGCAGGAGTTTTCTTCATCCACACTCTGAATGTTTCTTCCTCTGCCTCTCAGTGACAGTCAGTTGCAGTGAGAAGAAGAGTAATCCATCAGAAGCTCTGCAGATGCTCTCCTCCACCCGCCTCAGCCTGAGGAGTCTGGCCACCAAAGCCAAGGTACAGTCCTCAGTAACACACAGTCCAGGAGCTGCAAGTCTCAACAGTAATGTTTAGTGATGCGGCTCTGAGTGTATCACTAGTGCAGTCACAATACTTTCTACCTGCAGTAGAGTATAGAGCGGTTTCATAATCCTGCTGATCATTACCACCTGCTCCCATAAACCTTACCGCTCACACAATATGCAGTTCCATTGATTTAGTGTCCTCCCATCCTGCAGGCAAATTATTATCCAATCATTATTTAACTGTGTAGTATTAATAAAGAGATGCATATCAGTCAGTAGCAGAAGTATAACTACATCCATAACAATTAGTTGTTCAAGGGCAGGACATACATATTACACACATTTCTTGGTAGGGTCTTGTTTAATATGTGCAGGAAGAAGTGCTTTATCTTTGAGGAGAACAGCGCTGGTGTTACTTCAAGCCAGTTGTGGCAGAATTGAGCCCAGTTTGCACAACAAAGTCCATCTCTTTTCTCTCTGTGTCATAAACACCTGGGAAATGTATCCACATCAGAGATGCCTTTCTTTGCTTTTGTATTGTAAAAACATGATCTAATCTTCTTTGCGACTTTGTTTGTTGTTTTGGCTAATCCCAAAACCAGCAGTTTATTTTTTAAAGTTTAATCCACCTGCTGCCGTGAGATTTGTGTTAGGTCCTGTGGCACCCACGGGACCCCAGTCCCAATGCAGCCCTCTAGTAGAGTACCTTGAAAAACATCATGGGCATCAAAGGCATCAAATATAGCAAGGCTGCAACATGAGAACAATGCACATCAGTACCATTGAGGTAGGGAACATTTCAAAAGCCTCTGAGATTGTCACACTTTCAAAAGGCAATAAAATGCACGTCAGAAACAAAACGGTGCAATCTGAAGTATTTCTTTAGGATTTAGTGATTTAGCTGGCACAGTAGTTTGTCAGCACTGCTATATAACACATTGGTTTGCCTGTGTCCTTTACCTTTCCATGTTCATTTGCCCGAAACACTTACAAACAGCACTCAATCGATAATCAATACTTTAAGCCCAGTACAGGTGCCAGCAGAACATTCAGTGTAGGCAGCAGGTGTCAGCTTCTTGCTGGTTGGATAATCGTACAGTGGCTGGAATCAGAAGCTCATGTGTGCTTCACAGCTCCAGTACAAACCTCCTCTGCTCTTTATCTTCCCTCACTAAGTGACGATGGCTGCAGATGGTCACACAGCGCATCCAGCTGGTGCTGTCAGCATGCAGCCTGACACAAAATCTTTACCAGGTCACAACACCGTTCAAGTCATCACTCTGAACAAGGGCTCGATGTAGCCGTGCATAATGACATGTAGATTCTCAAGCATACAACAGTCAGATCGTTCATGGTGGAATCTCAGTGAGGGATTCCCAGTCAGGCATCTCTAAACGTTTAAACTAAAGTTAATTCCAATGATTTTATAAGTTTAGTTTTATTTATGGCATACCCAAACTTTTGATTACTGTAAACTTACCTTTTAAAAAAAAATAAAAATTAACCCAAGTTATTTATGTGACCTGGTAAGTATATAACAATGTTATTTCCATTATAATTTACCATCTGCTAGCTGTAGCTGTAAGTCAGTACTGTCATCTAGCTACTACATATTGAACTTCTTCTGGACACCAGAAATAGGCCTAAACAATTAATAGATTTTAAATCGAAATCACAATTTGAAACAAATCAATTACAGTAGTCCCTCTTCTATTGCAGGGGTTAGGTTCCAGAACCCCCTGTGATAGGCGTAATCCGCAAAGTAGTGACCTTATATTTATTTTATTATTTATATATATTTTAAGGCTTTATAAACCCTCCCCACACTCGCTGAGTGTGAGCAACACTATGCGCAGCGATCAGACGTTGATTTGAAATGGACAAGGCGAGATGCTGAACGCTGCTATACACGGGAGACAGAGCGCCCAGGATACAGAACACTGCTCTGGTTGGTCTATACAATTTAAAAATCCGCAATACAGTGAGACCGCGAAAAGTGAACCGCGAAATGGTGAGGGACTACTGTATCACAAAGGCTTCAATTTAGGATATACGAGGTTTGGCTATTAAGTAATAAGATTAATGCTGCAATTTAATTTGATTTCATTTGAGCAGAATGAAACTTTCCTGGGTTGTTAATGCTGCCCATTGATCACTGTATACTACATGGCTGAGGCTGCAGGCTGGGGGTCGACTGACATAAACCTAGTCTTATTATTTAATAGTCACATCTTGTACATTGTGCAGCACGTCTATCTCATCAATGGTTTTACAAATTCCTGCTGTCTTTCTTGTGTGACAGTCACACTTTTGATGTGGCTCAAGTGGTAATGCCTCCTCATCTATTACATAGAGAATATTGGACTGAACCTTGACTTCAAAGACTTATATTGCAAATCAAATTAAATCACAATATCTGTCCCAAAAAAATCACAATTAGACATTTTCCCCAAATCATTCAGCCCTAACAAGTAACACCCAATCCATGCTAACTTTAAAATATTTAAAAAATGTACAGAGGGAGATTTTCCCACTCAGACAAACACAAGTTTTGATACACTTTTACTGTATAAATTCCAAATAGATAGATGTTCATACATGAATATGAATGAATACATGGGAATTCTGCTAACAGCTATATGCTGTTCTTGATTTGATGGAACATTTTCCGCTGTAAGGGTGACGTTGTAATGATATGCTCTGGTTCAGTCCCTGCCAACCCATCTATCAGCACAGCTCATCAAACAGAATCAGCATACAGTACACGTTGGCTAAAATAGCAAGAAAGTGCAGTGAGACACAATACTTACAGAAGCACATTCAAGGGATCCTTAACAAAATATTCTTAATTTAGTTATATATTAAAAATAAATTGTCTCATTAAGTTCAGTTACTTCCTTGACAGTACTTGCTAAATTATCCTTCGTCAAGTACACACACAGCAGTATTTAACCCACTGCTACTGCTGTCTTGTAGTATCATCCACATGATTAGACTCATGGTACAATGCTGAACATTTTAAGTATGGTGATATTAAAGGTCGTTACACAAGCATAAACATTTTTTTTTTACACAGCAGTAATATAATAACATCTAATAAATCTATTTTCACTTATCTACTTAAAAATGTGATTGTTCAGTGCATTACGTCATTATTTCATCTCATTTGTATTTCTGTCTTCCAGCAAATGCACACCGACGTGGCCACAGGTCAGATCCACACCGAGCTGCAGGACGGCGTCGCTGCTCTGGAGCAACTCATCACTGAGCTGCAGGAGCTGAGTGGGAAGCTGCGTAACCAGTCACAGTGACCGTCCACACCAAGACGTCCCCTTTCTGGGCAAACAGCTCTTCAATAATGTCCGATCAGAGTCCGACAGAGTCTCAAGACCTCCAGTCATCACCCTAATAAACCTCATTAAATCAAAAGTTGAAGTAGAGAAAGAAAGCCAAACGACTCACTTTGTAATCATGATATTTTTATACCTCTGTGTCTGCATTGGAATGTAAACAATGACTATCTGGTATCAGGCAGTAAAATGTTTAAAAACCTTCATGTTTGCTTCAGAATCCTTTTTTGCAGGAGAAATGTGACTGTAAAATAACCTTTATTCTTAGTCACTGTTTGAGCAATAACTTTGTCATAGGTGTCACATTTTAAGGCTGTGTCTGCACAGAAGGCGTAGCATGAGAATCATTTTAGCAAAGCTGTGGTCTGTGTTGAGGCGTTAAGGGCCAGGATTGAGCTGTACATCACTCAGAGCTCAGTCACTGCAGTCGTGTGTTTAAATGCAGGGAAATGGACTTAAAGTGGAAAAATGCACCTCAGGCCCCACTTACAGGTGACTAGCATGAGTAAAACACCTTTTTGTAGTGTTTGCAGTCTTTAGATTACTTAAGGATGCAGGTTCTGTGACAGCAATTAGTACTTTTGTTTTCCTATGAATGTCTCTTTACCCATCACGTCAATGCTGCATTCACACCTGTCTGCAGAACACTAACCCACTATTCTGACTTTGGAGCGATGGCACTAACCCAGGATGGTCAGTCTGAGTGGTGCTGCATTCACTTTATATCCTTTAAATCATAATTACAAACAACCAAGTAGGGAAAAACTGTTCATGCCAGCGTCCATCTTGTATTTCCAAGTTATAAATATTGGAAGCTTCTCCCGTTTGGTAGAATGTGCCGTCACTCCGTGAGGCAAAGGGAGACCTGTGCTGCCATAAGTCGGGGAGGTAGCCTCCATAATTCAGTGAGAAAGCTGCTGTTTGGACAGAACTTTACTTTTGGCTGGATTAGCAAAACAGACTTTGGAATTGGAGCCATCGCAGGAGAACTGGGTACAAGAGTGAAGCACAGACGAGGCATGAAGGTCGCCTACCTGCATTGCAGAGCATAAGGCAAGAAGCAGAGCAGTCTTATATGAAAGACATTCCATATCTACAGACTCAATAGGTTCAAACAAACTCCATGAAGGGAAACTGGATCTAACCACAGGCCTCAGCCGGCAAACCTCTTTTAGGAAACGCATGGCAAGAGGATGAGCGTCTGGTGTCACACCATCAAACCCAACATGGCAGGCAGATATAGCTGCCAAATAAAATGTAAGTTGTGGACAAGGAGAGACCTGTCCAAAGGCGAGGGGCCACTAGGATCCTGGTCAGGCCCTGCTGACGCACCCTCTCCAGAGCAGACAGTATCATTTCCACTGGGGGAAATGCATACAGGAGCGTGTAGGGCCATGGGTGAGCTAGTGTATCCATGCCCAGCAGCGCATTATGGTTCATTATGGAACATTATGGACATGAGTGGCTCTGATAGACAGGAAATGAACACTGCACCATGGCATAAGAGAGAGACTGAACAGGGGAAGAGAGCGGATCCCTCCTGCCTGTTTATAGGAAACCACTTTTGTATTGTCTGTTCTGATCAGAACATGCTGGCCTGTCAGAACTCGCCAAAAATGCTTCAGAGCTAAAGAAACCGCTAGCAGCTCCAGTCTGCACTGAGCTGATGTCCAGACCCTTCTCAACGTTGCACAGAGCCCCACACCCCTTCAGGGAGGACTCTGTGGACACCACCTTGTAAAAAAGACACCCTGCCTATTGGGGAGCCCTGACACAACCCCATCCACAGACTAGACAAACAAGATGGAGTTATCTTCAGCCTCCTCTGGAGGTGGCGTTACGGTCACAGCCAGTGAGAGCAAGTCCAGCGCTGAAACTGACACTGACACTGACACTGACACTCCCCTTTAGAAGAAAGAAACCTCCAGCGCAACCAGGCTCAGAGAGTGTGATCATTTGCCTCGACTGGTTAGAGAGAGACAAAGATAGCAGACAGAAAGCAGACAAACAACACATAAGAGAACAATAAACACTGGAAATTTTGGCAAGTCTAGTAACCACAGATTAGAAACGTGTAGCTCCACAATCAGAGAGTCAGAGATCTGCAGAGAGGATAAAACACCAACTACAGGAGAGAGAAGACACAAAGTTCGTGACATGCAGTTGTGTTGTTTTTTTGTTGTTGTTTTTGTTTTTGTTTTGTTTGTTTTTTTGAGGGGGGGGCAGAAGGATTTTAAATTCTATTGTGGATTTTATAGACAGCCAATGAAGGGAGTCTAATATGGAAGAAATGTGAGTAGAAGCATGGGTATACCATGTTGCACCGCCATGTTTCTGCAGTAGCCCAGAACAGAAAAACCAAACATCAGCTCTGGAGAGGGGCCTTTTACATTTTTATCAGCCACCGTAGGTTCTACTACACACTTGGAAGGGGAGGTTGAGGTAGATGCCATTAAAACAGACATGCTAGCCCTTTAAATAGAACTCTCAAACACTGTACAAGGAGAATTTCCACAACAGGGAAAACACAAAACAACAGGAACACAGACATGACTTTTCCCAGATGCTACTTTCAAGACTTTGAATCTAAAGCTAACCCAACTGTCTGTCATTCTGAACGCTTTTTACCATTTCAGAGTTTAGTACTCTGAGTTTTGAACACAACCTCCATCTCCACTGTGTGCTGTGAGTTTTAAAACACTATAAAACCAGCGACCATGCACTGATGTTCAGAGAGATCATTCCCCCATTCATCCAGTGATGGTGAGCACACACCCACTCTTCCTGTTGTCCTGCACAGTACAGGGAGGATCCCACAATCTTCCCTCCAATTTGTTTCCTCAACCAGCAGGAAAATGACCTTGACACTGCGCTGGGTTTTTATCTCACTTGTTTTTTTCACTCTAATGGAGCTTGTGTTTTATTTTTGCCTGGGCCATTTTATCACAGCGCCCAGAGCGTCTGCCTCTGCTCTGAAGGTAAAGCTTATTGTAACAGACTGATAAGGATGGAAAGGACTTGTTTCAGATAGGAATACATGAATGCTATTTATGAAGCCACTGTTCATGGATGATATGGCTCTTATCATGTGAGGAATGGGGATGCTATGACAATGTGCAACATACAGGCACTGAATTTTTTATGAATAGTTTAAGGCACTGGTCAGTGTTTGTCTCTGTTGTCACCGCTGCAGATGCCTGCATAGCAAAGTGTATGAGCTAACACTCAGGTTAGGGGCATTAAGTCTACATTTCCAGCCTCACACAGCAGTCATAGGATAAAAATGGCAAGAAATAATGACCCATTCAGGCTCTGAATCATTCATTCATCACTACATGATATCACACTCACAGACACAGGATCAGTCAGCACTGGTGACTAATCTTCTTAATACGACTGTAAATTTCCCTAATGCTATTCTTAGATAAACCCCCTAAGAGTGATTTGTTGCTGCTCTGTCATCACCCAGAGGACAGTTTTAATAGAAGAAAACACAAGTTTGCTTGTTCTGCCTCAGACTCACTCTCCCAGAATTCCTGGTATTCCTCAGCAGGGCCTCTGAAGCTGATGTCACCACTCACAAAACTCCCATTACATCACATGTTAGTTAATGTAGGAGGGAGGCTACTTTAGTTTGTACAGAATCCTGTGTAAAAAAAATGGATTTATGTCCAGGGATTTGTTTAATGTCCTCAGGCTTTGGTAGCTCTGATTAATAAGCTCAACGTTTGTAAAGATTTACTGACCAAGCTGCACCACATTAAGGAATATGTTGTGACTGGTACTCATTTTTTAAAACACTCTTCTACTTCTTCTGTTTTTATAGTTACTGCAGAGAAGTTTCATTAACCAGGAACATGTAAAGAAGATTCTGTTGCGATTCTTTTGATAATCAATGTATTTTTATGCTCCACCAGGCGTTGTACACATTGTGCTGATAAAACTAAACCATGCAGGGTAGTTCAGTGTTATCTGTGCCTCGCTCTCTGCTCACTCTACAGAGGGAGGGGGTGAGCATGCTGGTTCCATTCAACCCAAAATGAGCTGCTGTCTAAATTGGCCAACCACAGAAAACCCCTCTCAGAACAAGCAAATGTACAAAACTGACTTATTTTAAAACAATCTTTTTTTATAATATGCAATCTGTAGTTCTAAAATGTCATACAGTCAGGTCCATAAATATTTGGACATTGACACAATTTTCACCATTCCAGCTCTGTACAACACCACAATGGATTTGAAATAAAACAATCAAGATGTGCTTTAAGTGCAGACTTTGAGCTTTAATTTGAGGGCATTTACATCCAAATCAGGTGAACGGTGTAGGAATTACAACACATTTTATATAAATCCATTGTGGTGTTGTACAGAGCTGGAATGGTGAAAATTGTGTCAATGTCCAAATATTTATGGACCTGACTGTATATGTACAGTAAGTTGTACAAGTCAGAAATGATATGAGGCCAACGTGAAACCAGCCTGGTCGTTCATCCATTCATCACATTAATCATTAAAGGTGGATTTACCATCCCTCTGGCTCTTCTTCCTCATCACCCTTCCCCATCCCTTCCCTCCTGTCTTTTCATGAACATTCACATGCACAGGATGTGGATCATAGGTGGATCACTCCAAGTCACTTGTTTTCCATCTACAGAGCCAGGACAGTGTACCAACACCAGACGTTTTTTTTTTCAGAGTGCACATGCAGAATGACCCTCTGGTGGACTGTGAGGAGATAATCACTGAATTTGACCCAAAAAATAGTGTGCATTGTTAGAATCACATACTCCACTTTTAATTATGTATAATAGAAGACTAACATAAGTGATCACACCATACCTGATGAGGCAACACTGACACCACTTACCATGTAGATATTTCACTATGGCACAAAAGTCCAATACCTGACATTTTAAATATACATTTGGTACCTTGGACATAACATCACTTCTTTCACTTTCTAATTATATTTTATTTAAATTTTTCATCATTAAACAAAACAACAGGGCTCAGATGCGTAAGAAATAATTATCACCAGTCAGTTACAAACAGATGCACAGTACAGAGGAGAGGCAGAAGACAAAGTTGTTGGGACAGGAGCACAGTTAACCTATTTGGCCTTTTCAAAATGGGCGAGAAAAAGATTCCACAAGCTGCTAAAAGTCTTCATTGAGCCAGTGCAGAGTTTTTCCATTTGTATTAATGATAACATGTCAGTGACCCACAATTGGAAGGAAGGAGGATGAGGAGACTTCCATTCTTTCAATATTAGTCTCTGTAAACATGGGACAGTGCAGCAGGATTATGTGCATGTGTGGTTTTTGACAACTTCTTTATCTACTAGTTTAAATTTTGCACATTTTTATTTATTTTGTATTTTATCTTTATTTGCTTTTATTTGCACTATGGGACGAGATGCTCCTCCAATTTCGTTGTACAATACCTTTTGCACAATGACAATAAAGAGCTATTCTATTCTATTCTATTCTATTCTATTCTATTCTATTCTATTCTATTCTATTCTATTCTATTCTATATTAGTCTCTTTGCGACAATCAGTCCCAGTTCCAGTGATTGTCGCATCGTAGCAGGACAGTCCTCATTGTGTGCAGCCAAAGATGACAAGTCCAGGCTCAGGCTGGAGGGGCCTTTTAGAAGCTTTGGAGTACCAGTCAAATATTTCTGACCAGAAGCCTGTCAGTGAAGAGCAGGACCATAACGCATGAGACAGCATACCTTCTGAAACATTACACCTGTCACACACTGGGGAGACCGAGGGATCAGTTCTGTGCAATCTGACTTTGGAATAATGCAGACAATGGACAGAACAAACATTTGGTCCACATGGATTCAAACAGTTCTATACCCAACTCGGACATAAACTCACTTCTGTGTGCACTTGGGTGTGGGGTTGAAGTAGTATATTATTATATGTATTTGTATAACACATTGGTTTAGGAAAAGTGGCAATGCTGCTCTGACTTTAAAGCAGCACTGATATATTTTGCTGCCAAGGACTGCAGAAGAACAGAGGAACAGGCATATTATCACCTTATACATTTGTTATAAATACAAAGAGAAAACATGTTCTTATAATACTCCCCCATCTTCAGGTTTCTCCACAGATGTTCTAAAAGGTCTATGTCTGGGTTTTGGCCTGGCTGTTTCATCATCACCTCAGTTCTGACAAGTCTCCCTGTCCTGTGCTGAGAGGCCCCCATAACATGGTGCTGCCACCACCATGCTTCACCAAAGGGATGGCATTAGCCAGGTTGATCAGCAATTGTCCCGCCAGAGCCTAAAACACACCTGATCTATAATCAGCCAATCATCAAAGGGAGTGACCACTGCAGCATCTACAGAGGAGTGATTTGAATCCTGGTCTTGGCAGATACCTTCAGCTCTTCATACCATCCTCTAGGTCCTGTTGTGCATTGGCCTCATTTTAATAATCCAGTATGGGTTCTGCATCAATGAAAAATAAATAGTTTTTTTTTCTTCATATAAATACATATTTTTGTGTCTCCAGATTTCCCCCAGATCTCTTCCTACACCCTGTTTCAAACATGTTTATCCTTGATGAAAGCTGTCTCTGTGTGGATGACCCAGGCTGACTGAAGTAGTGAACTCTCTGCCCAGATTTTAAAACAAACATTGCATCATCTGTGATTACGCATCATGGCTGCAGCCCTCCTCAGAGCCTTCCTTGCCATGTCTTTCCCCACAAATTTGACGAGCAGCTCCTACAGCCTCCACCCATTTTGCAGTTGCAGTGTCTATCTCTATGTTCTGTTTACTATCTCTCAAGGATCCAAATTTGGCAGCTGGGTCTACAACCCAGATCTTTCTCACATGTATGTAACCGTCAGACCAACCAAAAGTCCTTTTCCATTCAGGCTCTTTGTTAGGGAAATCTTTTTGTTTCAATGTGATTAAACATCACTCAAGCTTAACAAGCGTACGTGTCACCACTGATCAGATACAACAGTTGATTAAAGAAACCAGTGTGGGTGATAAAACAAATTCAAGAGGAATCAGTTAATTGCCATCATAAGTAATGATACAACCACAATTGTTCTTATTAAGTGGAATGTGGTAGTGGAAAATGGGAAAAGATCTGGGATGCAAAGGTTTGCAAAAGAGAAATTGGCATTTTGGTTGCAGAGGAAATCTGTTCTTTGTGCTGGGATTTAGGGTGGAGCCCACAACTCTAATCCACTACAGTTATTGTCAAATCCAGTGAATATCTCCTCTTATTCTGCTAACTGTTTGTTCAAAGTGTACGCCAAAAAAAAGTGTTTGCACACAGCCCTGGCTCTGTAAACAGGAAACAAACAAAGTGGCTTGGACCAATCCACACAACAGTATACCAGTGTGTCCTGTGGAAGCTCGAGCTTGTGTACAAGTCAGAGGGAAAGGGAGGGGGGAAGAGATGGGGGACAGGGGGCAGAGGGAGCAACAGAGACGTAAACCTGTATCTGTTAACTTTCTATATATGCTAAATAGCTAAATATCAACAATCTTTCTCCAGAATCACAGACTCTACCTTTAATGTTGGCAAGCAGCTGCTCAGCTAAGGAAATGAAAATTCCTCATTACTTTAAGATAGGAAGGTCAGTCTAGAGCATTTCAAGAACTTTGAAAGATTCTTCAAGTTTAGTCATAAAAACCATCAAACTGTGTGATGAAATTGGTTCTCATGAGGCCCACTCCAGTAAAGAAAGACTAAGAGTTCTCTTCAGATTAGATCCACCTCATTGATTCCCAGAGTTCAAGCAGAAGACACATCTCTACATCAACTGCTGGGAGGAGACTGTGTGAGTCAGACCTTCATGGTGAAACTGCTGTAGAGGAATCACTAGTGAGGGAGAGCCAGAAAAAGAAGAGAACTACTTGGAAAACACACAAAACAAGGAATAGACATTATGCATTAGTGGCTGCAACCAAAAATGTGAAATGTTTGAGTTTTGGTTGCAGCCTCTGTGTGTTTTAATGAGACTCAGAGAAGGTGAATGGATGGTATCTGCATGTGGTTTCCATTGTGAGGAGGAGCTGTGGTGCCACACAGTCCCATCTGGTTTGAGTGTGGTGGGACCATCATTTGCTTTCCAGCAGGACAACAGTCTTTTTTTCCACTGCAGGAACTTGCGGGCCACTTCAGGGCAACTTCAACCATTGTCCATGTTCTATCTGCAAGACCTTGTAGAATCTCTTTCAGGGTGGTTTTCAGGGAAGGTACCTTTGAGCAGCACTAAAAAACTGTTAAACTCGTAGAAGACCACAGACGCCATTCTTCTGTCCTCTCAATGTCCTTGTCAAGTAGCAGTCTTCTCCTTTTTAACATTGCCATCATGGATTTAGAATTCACCTCATAGACTAACAAAACAACCATCCATTGGGCTTTGGGCCCATTGAACTGGAGTTATGTCCACTAACTGCTACTCGTTATTGTTTTGGTGCACTCAGAGTTAATGTTGTGTTCCAAGCTGTAGGATCCCACACCACATCCTTAACTGGAAAGGAAACAGAAAGGCTGAATGGGCTGATCAGAGGGCCATTCGTGTAGGCGCCACCTTGTGCCTGTCCTGAGTTCCAGCAGTAGAAAGCTGCCTAATGAGCAAAAACACAGTTCCTCTCTAAGGTTCTGTAATGGCTGTTTGACCAGTAAGCAGAGTGACGGAGTGCTGCATTAGATGACCTAGCATCCACAACTACCCACCTAAACCCAGCTGAGACAGTTTAAGATGAACTGGACTGCAGGGTGAAGCAAAATCAGCCAACAAGTGCTTAGCATATGTGGGAGCTCCTTCAAGACTGTTGGACAAACTCCAGATGACAACCTCACAAAGCTGGTCAGAGAATGAAGAATGTTATCAGAGTAAAAGGAGGCTAATTGCTGCTGTATGTGTGTACAACTCTTTAAAGAAATGTGATAAAACAATGAGCGACAACATTTATTGAAACCTTTCAGTCAAAAGGGCTTTGCTTTGTCAAATTTCTCTTGAATGTTATCATCATAAGATATTATGTATATATATATTAAATCTACTGGACATTTCTGGATTAAGGTTTTATTACATATTAATTCTGTCCTGCAGATGAGGACAGTCATTACAACAGCCCTTCAATGTACAATAGTTAAGTCAGCAAATATGTAGTTGACACGGTTTGTCATATGCGCAGCTCTGCCAATGAAGATGCCCATAAGTACTTTACAGTGTGTACATAATCAGTCTGAGATAATAAACTGCTGACCCAGGTCTGTCAGTGGGATGTTTGCTGGAGCAGTGGTCTCAGTCTCGCTGGTATGCAGCCAGTCTGAAAATGGTTGTTGAGGAGAAGCCTGTCTGTAGGCCAGATGGACCTCTCCCTGACCAGATGTCAGTCCTACAGCAATAGAACATCAGGTGAAGCAGTGATCAGTGACAAAAGTAAGAATTATGCAACACGTTACTTCTGTGACTCATCACAGTTCTCTCAGCTGCCTTTAAACTAATCCTCCACAAACACACCTTGCAGCTTGTATTTAACACTTGTACAAAGAGACAACAGGATGAGCAGGCATCTCAACCATTTGGAGGTCTTTATTTACCATCCAGCAGCATTTAGCTGTAAATGGCTCAGCAGAAGACACAACCTCAGCTGCAAGTTCACACAATTCTAATGGAAACAAGGTAACTTCTGAATGTATACCAGGTTCTAACATTATCAAACTAGCTGATGTTTAAATAGGATAACTTTGGAAATATCAGTATTTCTTTTCTTTCGGTAGAGACTTACTTCCCTGACCTCTACCTCACAGTGAGACTAGATGAAAAAATGCCATAGTAAAACAGTGCCACTGGAAATACTAACAAATACCATGACTGCACAGCATTGTTGGCGATAGGCCTATTTTAACATGCCCAGCGTTTTTTCTGGGAGTTTTTAGCAGAAGTGATTTTATTCTGGACAAATAAAAGACTTTTAGAGTACCGATCAGCTTTTGGAAATTGTAGCACTACCATTCCTTTCTTAACTGTGGCCACAGCAGCTGAAGGCATTCAGTCAAAGTTTTCAAGGAGAGTGCAAACCTTGTGAGATCCTCTGGACTCCGGAGTTACAAATGTGTTCTAGAAAACTACTTGTGTGTTCATAGCTGCAGGGTTGAAGTTATATGAGCACTATATGAAATTCCTCAACATCTGTTGTGATGCTAATTTAGCATAATTTTACTGTTTTGACACTCAGAGTGCATATTGTCTGATATGAACTGAATGGCTTTGTCCTGCTCTGGTTCTGCTGTTAAATGATCTGACACAGGAATGGCACAAAAGCTATTTTCTGGGTGGCTGTAGCTCAGGTGGTAGAGTGGGTCGTCCACTGATCGCAAGGTTGGTGGTTTGATCCACAGCCCCTCCGCATGTTGAAGTGTCCTTGGGCACTGAACCCCAAGTTGCTCTCAGTGGCAGGCAGGCACCTTGCATGGAAGTCTGTCACCATTGGTGTGTGAATGTGTGTGTGAATGAGAAACACATTGTAAAGCGCTTTGAGTATCACCTAGGTAGAAAGGTGCTATATAAGTGCAGACCATTTACCATTTTCTTATCAGTACCAGCTGAAGGTAGAGCTTCATTTGCAGAGTTGTTATCATCAAATCCCCCCCAATGAAGAAAATGCTGTTCTGCACCATCTCGGTCTCCCAGGTGCTGCACCATCGTGTTACAGTGACAATAAGTTGATTCTTCATCATTGTACTTCTGTTCTTTTTTTTTTTTTTTTACTGTAACAGTGAGACAATAGCATTATAATGAGCTCAAACTGACCATGCATACTGGTTAGATAAATACATTAGAAAGACAATCCCTTTTGTCTATCATGCTTTGGGTAGCTGGCAAAGTCCAAAAGGAGGTTGGCTAATTGAATATAAGCCAACGTCCTTTTGGAATCTGGCCCTCGTCAACACACATGTACACACAGTATGTTTCAAATGTAAACTTTTTACTGAACTCTTGCTACTCTGTTTCAGTTATAGTGTTTCTGACCCACAGGTCACAGCGGTTGGACCGTATTCATAAGATCGTACCAAATGTTAAAATTCAGACATACATCTGAATTTACACCAGAACACCTGTCAGACAGCTACGTGCATGGAACTTCTCCAAAACAGATGTGTGTCTGCTGATATTCACTTTTCTCCATGGAATGTGTCCGTTTCTTTGATGCACTACAGGACCCAGGAGCACTATTCATTCTTTTCTTCATGAAACTTACACGTACATGCCTAAAAGTTGCAGGGAAGAGATTCTTGATGTTCTGTGTTTTGTTAAAGATATTCAGTAGCCTGTAGTGCGAATATAAAACTGTTGAAAGTACAGAACAATATGGTAATTCCTGCATTTGCAAGGTCAGCTTCAGGGTTTTAGCAAAGCAATGGGATATTGACAGAATACTCAAGTCTCCAGCCTGATGAAGCCAGAAATGAATTCCACATGTAATTATCATTTTATTTTCACGGGAAAATGAGATGTGTTACATAAGACACAGGACAATTTAAATGGTCTGTACTTATCATAGTGC
>OMNN01068269.1:7788-23101 GCA_900302755.1 Chromis chromis
ACATTTTTTTTTTTTTTTTTTTTAACTTTGTCCGTTTTTTTGCAAGTTGACAGTCCAGAGACAGTAAATAAGGGGTATGGCATACAACAGAGGTCCCTTGGATGGGAAAGTTGGGCATTGCAGTTCAGTGATTGATGCCTTAACCCATCAGGCCAACTTTTTTCTGTTTAAAATATGCACTGTAATGATATTGTAGCTATTGTGCACAATTTTCTCATTTAAAAACCATAAAACCATTTTTAGAAGTTAGTGGAAACAGTGCTAAAAGCTAAAGCTAAAGCTTTTAGGTGGGCGTTTTCCACAGCAGTGATTGTGTTATGGTTTGCTAACTGACTGGAGCATGTCTTAGTCCTGTATATCTGGTAAATACTAAAACAATACATTTTTCCCATCAACAAGCCTGTGAAGCACAGATTATGCACCAGACATCTGCCCCTTTATAACACTCCATATTTGGGAAAACTCATCATGCAGTTATTCCACCGTAAGCTACCCTAGCATGCTTATGTCAGCAATGATTTTCACCAGATATTACTTTTCTTTCGTGTTATATTAAAATCTGTTGAGTCATCAGCAACTCATGCTCAGTGCAGTCTACAATGGAAGGGTTCCCACAGTGCATCACTTCCATTGGTCCAGTTGTGCTGATGACAAATGATGAGACTGAGTGAGTTAGCATCCTTCATCTGTTGAGTCATAGAGTCATGAGGGAGAGCTCAAAACACCAATGGGATTATTGAGCATTGGCTAACAATGTCAACCCGCCCAGTGGTCATAGGAACTCGTGATATTGCAAATTGTTTTTATGCCAGCTCACAAAATATTTAAAGCGTCAGTTGGGATCAAATATTCATGCTCCAAGGAGAACTCTGTTGTATTGGGTTCTGTTGAAGAGAAACAAAAGAAACACCAATAATAACATACTTTATTTACTCATTTGAAAATGTTACAAATCTGCCAATGGAGTCAGGTTATTTGTTTTCCCCAATGTAAGTCTCTCTAGATTAATTTCAGAAATGTTAATGAGGCATATAGGGTGCTGCCACACGATTTAAAAAACTAATTATTTGGCACAGGTGGCAAGAAACGTGCTAAAACAAGAACTTTCTGACCATAATTGCACATTTTTTTGTCATGTGTGGAAGGAAATAATCCTTTACATCCTCTATATGGTGAAACGCCAAGATTCATTAAGTTGGATATTTTTTGCAGTGCAGTAACCAGAGAATAGCCTGGTATGTACATAGCAATTACATCTCAGCACCCTGTGCAGAGTACATAGCCGAAGCACACTGAGAGGGGTCACTGCCCAGGGGATCGAGGTTTGCCCATTAAAACATCATCAGACAATGCAGTTTATTTAAAGAGATATATGACTCTCCACCGCTACTGTTTACCCTCCCTCTACTTGAGAGCAAAGATAATAGTGTTTGAAAATCAAAGAGAAAACGGAGACTGTAATTTTCTGTGAGCGAAGTCACCACAGGTCAAAAATTGCATTAACAGATGTAGCTAATCTATTTATTTGCAGTGGGGACTGGGAGAAGATGAGCAGCATGTATGATTAACTTGGGCTTTCAGTCTCCTTTGGAAATGCTTGATGTCTATCCTGGAAACTATTTTTATGTCTGGCATTTATATTTCTGGACGGACTGGATGGACTGATCCTCAGGATTCAGGATTGTTGCTATTGCTGCTATTTTTGGAGGAACGACTTCTTCTCTTTTGATTGGATCATAACGAACACAACTCAGCTCAGCAGTAATAGTAAGAAGTCTGATACAGCGGAGTCTCTCACCTTCACCCAGATAAATCAATCAACACAAACACCCCCATGGCGCCCTACTGGGTGAGTGCCCCCTTCCTCTGAGAGTCTCCCTCGCTGCATGCCCACCCTATCTGGAATATTTAGCTCCGATAGCAGATTAGCTCCTTCTAATTGTCCTGTCAGTAAATCAGTAGCCCCTGGTTCCTCCCTCACTTCGCTGCTTCATGTCACCCGTTCTTATAACATGCCGCCTGATGCTTTCAGATAGCGTCTTTGTTCAGGAGGGGCACCGGCTGCTTTCACTTGGCGACTCCTGCGAGGCAAATGAAAAGCAGGTCTTCTCTGGGCCAAAGCTGGAGCACACAGCGAGAGCACAGGTGGTAGGAGAACTGGGACACAGAGAAGGGGAAAAAAAGTGCGTCATGAACAGATCAATTAAATCCTCCTTTGTTAGAATCGGGCAACGCTCCAGTTTCCACCTGTGGGACCCTGATTCCTCATTTACATGACAGATCACTGAACGTTGTGTCCTGTTGTTGGATTATTAAACATATTCATTCACCATCATAGATAATGAGCAACAAATGCATTGCTATAAGTTCAGTAAATGTATTTTTGCATTTTCACTGGTTATTGGTCACACATATAATGAAACTCTAGCTTCATATCACTGTTAATTGAGTGTTGGTTTATCTTTGTTTTAAGTTCTTATAAGCTGCAAAACATATTTTAATAGCAATGCTTTAAGCTTACCTTATCTTGACCTAACCTCCATATACATCCCCTCCCCCACTCGACATCAATCAGGTGTGTGAGAGGCATCGTGGTAATTTGTTAACCTTTATCCAGTGATCTCTGCTGACCTCCAGATCACCCTCAGTCTGACAGTGAGGCCAGGAACACTGGACTGGATTTGTTTAGCGAAACAGACAGGAGTGAAATATATCTCAGTCTAACGTGTTTGCCCTCAACTTATATCTCTGAATTACCATAATAAAAGAGCATAATTCAATCTATTTGTTTGCTAATGTATTACAAGATACTGTTCTGTCATGACAAATACACACAATGGTTAAATGACTGAAGATTAATCGAGACATGCAACACAAAATTTACTCATCATTTGGGCAAATATCATCATGTATCAAATTATCTCAATTGAAGCACACTTTGATATTAATAGTAAAAATTAAAAAGTGCTGTCAGCTTTTTTTCAATTACAAGGTGAAGGCGAAAGAAAACGCAGTTCATTTCTCAGCGAGATTATTATTATTCAAGGCACAATGTTGGCTCACTGCTAACTCTGAGAGCAAATGCTCTATGCCGATGCATATTCATATGTTTAACATACAGACATGCATTCCTAATGATGTAGGGAAGAGTAGAATGCAATAAAGCTCATTAATACGTTTTACCATGCCAGTCAGCCCTCGGCACGAGAACGCTGCCGCACGCCGTCAAATTGAGCTAATTCATTTCACCAACAAAGAACTTCTCCAGTGTGAGATGAAAACAGAGGGAAATGAAATGTAGCTGCTGTTGTGTGTGTGTTTGCTCTTTCAGTGGAGAATCTGTACTTTTTGATTAGTATTTCTTCTGGTTGTAGGAAGACTCATCTTCATCAACACATTACTTCCTCAATCCTGAAGCTTTTTTTCTTCACTTTTCACATAAGACATTAACAGTCAGATTGTTTGCCCTTTAACCTATTTCCAAGTGACTGATTATTCTTCTTAGGGTAGGGGACCCGAGCCTTGTCATTTGAAATTTTCCTAAATCATTTTAAATCTGCTATGAAAAGGGAGATTTTGAGGCATGTGCGCTAACATTTATTGTTTGTATGTAATGGCAAGACATGTGTGGAAACAATAGCATTATTAGACTATTTAGTATTGTGGTTAATCTAATATTTATGACTGCTATATGCAGAGAATGCATAAAATAAAAAGAAATAAAGCAACAACTGGTAAAAGTGCTTGTGAAACAGTGCCTCACAGTTCACTCTTGACCATATTTGACTGCATTGTACCCAAATAAAAGTCAAAAATATTGCTAAAGAAAACACAAAGGAGCTCTACAAAGAAGCTATGAGTTACCTCAACATATACAGATTTACACAATGAGGTGTTTTTCGCAATTATTGGATCACAAATGTAACACCAGGCTTTGTTTACTGGTCTCCCTGACTTCATAGGAGCTTAAGCAACTTCCAGAGCATTACCAAAACCTTGTTCCAAAGAGGCAGGTGCCAAAATTAGTTACCACTGTAAGCTGATAAATATTAAGCTTACAGTTCAGAAAATGCCTAGTGTAGATCTACATCTTTGTGCCTGCTTCCTGCACACTGTCTTATCAGAAACAGACTGATAGACTTTAAATCACAGTAGTAGCCAGTTCATTTTTACAAGCCTGTCTCAGCATAACCTCCTCTTATCTCCACACATTCCCTGTCACTTTTGGTTTTAAGATTTAACATGAACCAGCTCCTGATGTTAGGGGTTAGACAACCAGACGTCCTGTCCAGCCAGAGTGGGCAGACGTCAGTAATGGCCGTGGACTTTGTTTATAAATTATTAATGATTTTCTCCCCTCCCTGTCATTTTGGACAGGCTGTGAAGCAAGCCGATGCCTCTCCTGTTTGCGTGGCAGCGCGCTCCTCAAACAGATTGCAATTTATTCCTCTGCAGTTTGTCCGTCAAGGCTAACTCTGACAACATAATCCCGAGCTAATCCGCCATGTTCAGTTTTTCTTGTTGGCTCTCATGCAAAGTGCTCTGCCAAATCCCGCTACCTGTCAGCCTGGCCTTGCGATGTGGAGCCCAGACGAGCTGCCAGCCCTGCTGCAGTGGCTCCCGTGAGGTGGGGTGGGGGGAGCATTGTGCCTGGGTAGACTTAACCCCTGCCTCCCTCCCTGTAATCCACTGTAAACAGCCAGAGCCTTAGAAGGGCTAACTGCACTAATCAAGCCCCAAGCTTGCCCAGTCACTATCATACACAGTACCCTAAGAACTAGAGATTTGAGTGGCTACTGCCGTGTGTGTGCAGGGTATGAGTGTGCATGTGGAGCAGAGGGGCCCATTGACAGCTCCTAATCCCCACGGAGAGAAAAAGGTGCCAACATGAGGCAGAGATGGGTGTCCCTTCAGTGACCAACTTGGGGAGTTTTCCAGTGACAGTATTAAAAAAATAGGGAAAACCACACCATTGCACTATATAACTCTATATGTTTCTATATTTCTGTGTCAAAATATCTAATCAATACAATGAATTCCTCTTCTATTAACAGGATACCAGATTACAAACTAACAAAAGGAAGGAAAAATAAACAGTTTTGCAGTAAATTCTGGTTTTAACATGTATATCGAAACAGATACTCACATTTTTCAGACGCATCAAAGGCTAGTTTCAACTCCAACACTTAACGGGCACAAATTCTGTATTTCACCAAAGGAAAAACCATCCAATCAATATTCTCTCCCAGCCTTGGAGAGGCACATTTAAATTTCTTTCACACTCTCCTACAGTCTCCCTGACAGTGACCCAAAATCCACAGAAAGAACATAAAAGGCTTGACAGTAGTCAAAGGCAAAGGGAGGCAAACTAAGGCAACTCCCCTCATCAACAAAAACGAAAGTTTCAGGAACTTTTAAGTGGACATGACTCAACACTAAAGCAATAAAACTTGACCAGATTATGTTTTTTACTCCTGTTCTTCTCTTTGATTGTTCCCTTTAAGGCACTGGTTCAGCAGGGAGTCTCTGGTAGGTGGGGGTCTTGGTTTCTAGCTGTCAATAGAGGAAAACAGTCAGAGACCCACTTTGTCAATGACCATCAAACATTATCGGTAGATGTTTGGACACATAAGACTATTTGTTTCTTGTGCAACTAAAACTGAAAATATAAAATATGTTGTAAAATGTCATATACGGCATAGGTCCCAAGCGATCACGGTGCTGCCACATAAAAAAAATTGTTATTTGTTTGAAATTCTGCAGCATTTAAAGTAAGAAAGCAAATACAACTAGATAAAAATGGCAAGAGTGACATCTCTGCATGCTGTCTCTTAAAATTAATAGAAAGTAATGACAGTCTGGATGGCAGCATCATAATCTAATCTAAAAGTATATGTCTTGGAAAATAGCCAACACAAATGTTACACACATACAGCACATTCATGTGATAACGCATGAAAAACTATCTATTAGGTGCTCTAAAGAAACTGGAACATCAACACCAAGTGGCCAGTGGGCACACTTGAAACCTGGGGCTCTATGTGGACATATTGACTCTTGTTCTGCTTTACAGTGCTGCTTCTTTGTCCATTTCCCAACTCCCTCGACTGTGGGAAAGCTCTGGACAAATATGTTTGCCACTTTAGAGCTCCAGATAAAACTGGCCTTCAAGGGTGGAGCTTAGGAGAGTGTTGAGATGACGGTGAGAGGGTTGGCGGACCTGCAGGGAAAATGCGAACATGACATGTAGCTGATACGAGTCCTCCAGCGGGTTAACACCAGAGCTTGTACCTGGGATTGCCCCAAGAAGCCCTCTTAGGCAGGCCTGGCATCTGCACGATAGCAAAAGCCCTGACACTCACACAGTTGTTGCACACAGCAGGTCTGGATGGTGGTTTGGACAGAAGCAGACAGCACACCTCTGAAGATGATCAGTGGTAGGAAAACCAGACTTTGTCCTGACTTGAAGTTAGGAATGAAAGTATACATACACTTGTAAAGACCATGTGAGTTTGAAATGACTTCTATAACTCTTAATTTTCTGTAATGAGATCACTGAAACATGTGTCTTTGTCAAAAAGAAAACAATCATTAATTTTGATTCTTTTATAGATTTATTATAGATCTTCTGGTACTATGACAAAATCAGCTGTCTTGAAAAAATATGCATACACTAACTTGAATTACCAGTTTTGGTGATTTGTTTCTTAGTGGCCTGGCCTCTGAACTTCTCATGAATAATTATGGTTGACTACAGCTGGTGACTTTGATCCATCAGACTCAGCCACAAACACTACAATACGAAAGACACAAGTCAGAAAATCACTTGGAGTCATTTGAAAAGCATCTACTGATCCCAAGATCATCTGTGCAAACAATTGTAAGCATATAGTGCATGGCCCAGTTGTGTCACAGCTACAGTCAGGAAGAAAATGCAAACTATTACCTGCTGCTGAGAGACAATTGGTCAGGATGGTCAGGAGTCAACCAAGAATCACCAAATACCAGGTCTGCAACGAATTAGAAGCTGCTGGAACACAATTGTTAGTGTCCACAGTCAAGTGTGTTTTATGTCACCATGAGTTGAGAGGCTGCCGTGCAAATAGGAAGCGCTTCCTCTAGAAGTGGCATCTTAAAGCTTTACTGAAGCTGAAAAAGACGTTCTGGGGTAAAGTACTGTGGTCAGATGAAACAAAAATCGACCTATTTGGCCACAAAGACCAGCAATATGTTTGGAAAAGAGAAGGTAAGGCCTTTAACCCCAAGAACACCAAACCTACCATCAAGCATGGTTATCTCCATATTCTTTAGGAAAACCTAAAATCATCAGCCAGACGGTTGGGTCTTGGATGCAGTTGGGTGTTCCAAAGAGACAATGATCCCAAACACACATTAAAAGTAATCTGAGCCTAATTGCATAGAAGCTACGTAATGAACATTGTTCCAGTGTATGCCCCAATGGTTGACCTCATCAGGTTTGGCATAGCATGTTGAAATGTTGAACCACACTTGCTCTTGCTGAGGTGAAGTGGACATGTCAGCTGGTGACAATGACAAATTTATAGGGTGAAAACATCACTCAGATTTCACACACAGTTCTAGCTGTTCATGCAGAACATTCTCTGAAAGCTAAATATTCGGAATCAAGGGTGTGGCATGTTCCAAAAAAAATGGTTTGTATATTGTATTGTTCCACTACATCGCAATGCAAAAGTGTTCAGGATTGCTATTACACACCGGTGTGACATGTTACTGCAATCGTTTGAATATGGAAAACAGCTAACACCTTCAGATAGTTTCTCCTGGAAGGCTTTCATAGTGTTACATGCTTTTGTAAATGCACAATGTGACAAAAATAGTTGTGAAAAGGTGTTGATGGAGAACAATATCAAACTACAGTAGAGCAGAGAGACTTCAGAATCTCTCCATGCTGAGGTCATCTCCATTTTTCTGTCACAAATGTTAATTGTTGATACTACCTCTCAGTGCTCTTGCAATGTATTTAAAAATATGTTCTTCAATGTTATCCTGGGAACAAAAATAAATAACTAAAAATGGTGCCCAATTGCTGTGTAGGAGTTCTATTCCTGGCTATTGGCAAATATCATGAATCTGATAGATAGAACAAGCACATGTACTTGTAGATTTGCTGCAGTGCCGTTCCATATCTTATATCCTGCCCTCAATACACCACAAAACAAATGCCACAAGACCAGAAAGGACAAGAAAAAAGCAATAAAAATTGAGTGATGGCCATTGATATTTCAGCCTGACGAAATCCCGCGCCAGGAGACTTTGCTTGGCTTTACATAAACAGGGTAATAAATAGATCGATCACACATAGCAAAGGAGATTCATGTCACATTAAGTGACGGGACGTTGAACATAGGCCCAGCTATGTCTCATTACTCAGAGAACGCTTCCCTGGGGAGGGTGTGCATGTGTGTGTGTATGTGTGTGTGTGTGTGTGGAGAGGAGAGGAGATAGCAGTTTGCATGTGGCGAGTCAGGCACAGTATAGAGGCCAGCTGCCACTGACACATCAGTGCTGCAGACTGAAAACAATTTCTTGAATTTTCAAGACTACAGATGACGTACAGCAGCATTGACAAGACAGCTTATAATGAGCTGTAATTCAAGCAAATAATATGTTATAATGTGAAAGAGTTAATTAATAATTGGAGCACTTATCACAACACAAACACTGAAGTGACACAGGTCTAAAATAAATGAAATTGTGTCACAGATGCATGGTGAGTTTGGGTTTGAAGACAAGAGCGCAGATTTCTGAAAGACAGAAAGCAGTTTATTATTCAAAAGTATTACCTATCTAAAAAAAAATCCAGTTGCTCAAGGGTCACTAAGCTCACACTGAACTGCATTCAGGAATCAACAGGAATTCAAAAGTTACACGTCTGCCTTATCTCTGTGACATTGGTGACAGATAATTTGTAAGATCCAGTCGTCTGGAGAGACAGTAGCATCTGGCGAGCCAAAGCGGATGACAGAGCCAGCTGCTCCCAGACACAAAAATGTCTTGAAGTCAGTCAGAGACAGCAGCATTCATCAGCACAAACTTCATATGAAACCTAAAGCAGGAGACACCTTGACGTCTCAGTTCTTCAGAATTCTTTCTGGACTTTGGATCTCTTTATGTAAGCAGTTTGAGTATATCTCAATATATTTTACTGTGATTTCTAAATAATACACAGTGAATACCAATGAGCTCTTATTTTCTTGTTGTACAGGTCTGCCTTTAATTTAATTCATCTAATAATTAAAGACTCTAAACACACTTCATTCGCAGGTTAAGCAATTTTAAAGGCCTGATCAGAGGCTGGATTTCTGAAATGCTTGAGTTTATTCTTCGTTAAACCCAATATTCATTTACACAGTCGATTGGCTTTCAATTATTTAAACTCTGTCAACAAGGCTTCTCTTGCAGAAGTGGGCCCGCTACTCGGCTTCTTCTGTGCTTGCTCACCATGTAACAAAAATCCAAATGCAGTCTGCCAAGTGCAGCCTGTGACCTTTATGATCTTGTTGGACGTCCAGTGGTATATTGCATCGCTGGGGTTTTCCCATATGTCGCTGTCCGGCACTGTAAGGCAGAGTCCTGCTGCTTTAGATAGCAATTTGATTTACAGTGAAGTGGGGGAAGGCCGATGTCGCTGTTAGAATTCTGCTATAAGCCATCAATGGAAGTGGTCAGAGGCCTGTAAGATAGAGTTTACAGTTCTGAGAAGGCCTCTGGGGCGTAAAAGGTTGTGCACGCAGGTGACATTTCCAGCCCAGTCTCATTTAGTCCTGGTCTGCTGGCCTCTTGTGAATGGCAACGGCAATCCAAGCATCCGAGTGGGCATTAGCAGTTCGTCAATCGTGGCCCCTCCTGCCTCGTAAATCAAAATCTCCAATGACCTAAGAGGTGCTGCATAGTTATCTTGCAGGAGATCCTTATCAGTGTAGACGTGCACAAGATTAACTTGATGCTCTCGGAGACAGGGTTAAGGACGTTTAATTTTGGGTGTAGTTTGATACGACCCCTATCACACAGCACTTTCCTGATGTCACGTGCTTTTTTCCATTCCCTCACCGATCAAAACCTTTAACATCTACAATGGGTTAAATCAAAACAGGCAAAGCAAAGTTTTAAAATAAGCGTGGTAATGGCGAGGTTTCAAACGAGCGAAAAATGAAAGTGACCACGTGGCACAATTGGCGGAGGGCATTCGCATCCACTTTTAGACCCCTGGTGACTTCTCACTAACAGCTGCTGTAAAACACGAATTCATCAGATAATCCCTCCAAAGCCCAGTGGTCAAGCTGAAGCATTCTAGGTCTCGAGTGCTGGCATAAATGAAATACCACCTGCACCAGCAATTTCAAACCTGCAATGGGGTAAAGTTATATTTAGGTAAGAACATGAAGGACCTTGATCCCTTAACAAAATAAAAGCTTGACAGCTAATCTCCTCAACAGAAGTCAATATTGTTGAAGTCTGATGATGTACAGCAGGGGGGCCATGAAGACTACGGCTAAGACAAGCAACTGTCAGTTGTATTTTTCAAAGACTAGACAGTGGGCAATATCAGAAGGATCAGTCCCTCTGCCTGCAGTGATGAGACTTTGACAGATCCCCAATAGTCCTGTCACAGCACTTGTCTGTTTGCTATGATGGAGAAGACATTATTTAGCTATTTTAGAAACACTTTAAATCCAGATTTAGGCCGGAATGCTTACATTTTGTGCTGCCATTATAGTTGATAAGACTCACACATGGGTTATTTCACCGGGGAGACACCCTTTTATTGACTGAATGTATCAATTCTTCAAACGTGGCTGTGTGCTAATTTAACACTGGGTGGCCTTGAGAACAATCCCATTGACTCAAGTAAGATGTCCCTCTCCGGAATATTGTAATGCACTAGTATTACCAGACATGTTAGATGTGAGCCTCCAAGGCACACACCGCATCTCCTCAATTCTCTTCCAGAGATTACGGTCAAGTACAGTCAAGCCACTTAGCACTTCATCTTCCCCTGTCTGTGCACAGCACTCTGCTCTCATGCTGCCTGCATGCATGTGCGAAATGCGTGAGTATGAGTGTATCTGTGTGATTCACACTGCACCACCTCCTCCTCCTCCTCCTCTGTGAAGAGGAGCAGGGAGGAGGACAACTGCTAGCACTCACTCCCTCGGGCTCTGCATTTCCTCAAAAACTGACCCCCGCCAGACTTTGACCAGATTCCTCCGTACTTTAAACAAGACTCCCATTACAGCCCTTGTGAGTACAGTAACAGGTTTCCATAGTTTGCCCGAGGCAGTTGCATGGCAGATGTGTGTTTGAGCATGCCTCTATGTATATGTCTGTAGAAGAGAGGAGCGAGAGTATGTCCGTACGTGCCCCTGTGTATAAATCACTTGACCTAGACTTACTGTGGACCCTGGATTTATGCCAGCGTGAGAGGCTCCCGATGACAATGTATCTACCTTAGCCATAATGGATGGTACACAGAGCGCGCTGTCATCTGGCAAATATGCTCTCCGAATGGATCTCAAGTGGGGCGGCGCTCTGCAGAGGGGCAGCAGGCGACGGGTAGGGGGAAGAGATGGATGGTGCAGGGTGGAGCCATCAGCCACAGACTCTCCCCCACAGCTTTTTTGGAAACTCAAAATATTGCTCGAATTAGATCAGCCATCAGCGCCGCAGTAGGTTAGATGGACAGCCAGACCGATGCCTACTGTGCACTAAGCTCAGGGGCAGCTTTGTAAAAATAAGAAAAGGGAAATTCAATGCCCTGTGTTGTTAAATGTGAAAATGATGAATGTGTTGACATGCGGTGCGGACCGAAAGATGCCAGCGAGGAGCCAGTCAGGAGGCCAGAATGTGGAACATGCATGCTCAACCCACAGCCGCTTGCTTGGTTGGAAATTCACTACTTATATCATCTGTTGTTACTTTGATAATGCATAGAATAATAGCATTAGCACTGTTTGCCATCTATCAAGAGAAATGAAAGCAGTTTCGGAGGGATCAAATTGAAACCACATGCTGCTAGAACTTGATACACTGTACGGGCTCCAACTGGTTTGGGGAGACAAATCCATGATTCTGTCAGACTATCACAAAGCATAACGTCTTCCAGACAAACTGGAGCTATCAGTGGGGGAGCGAGCTGAGAACCTTCCACAAACCACCGTGATGAAGTGTCCTATCGCTAGGTTGTCTCCCAAAATCTAGGGCCTCTGCTCCACTTATAGTCAGCCACAAAACACAGGCCAGGCATCTTATCTGTACAGTGTGAGTGTCTATGTGTGTGTGTATTTTTCCCATTATTGCATGTCAGTATCTTTACGCTTGGATGGTGTTTTTAGTTGAATAATGACACAGTATAAAATGGTTTGATATGAAGAGATACATTAAATGTAATTTTAATGTGAGAAAGATTTAACGCGGCCACAGTGACTCAATTTATTTTCGACAATGTCATAAAAAAAATGGTTTGGCCTATTTAAGTCATTTTTTTTTAACAGAATCTGTTATACAAGAATAAGAAGCCTCATAGAAAGGAAAAACAAATCAGACAGAAGATACTTCCTATGCTTGAAAATGCTCACTGTAATTCTTACTTTGTTTTGAGAAGCACATTTTCTGGCAGCATCTGTTGGCTGCTGATGTCTACCTCCTCAGAACAGATTTCCAGAAACACAAACCTCTTCGGGCGATTCGCAAATAAAACTTTAATGGAGGAGTTGCAAAATGCTTAATTATGTTAAGTGCATGCATTATGTTTCAACTTCAGGAGTTGGGTGCTAAAGTTGGGATCTTTTGATTCATGGTGGCCACTTTAAAGGCCAAAAGACACCAAAGAATTCATTCATTTCAACAGCAGGCCAACAATTTTGTAAAGAATATGACACTAGATTGTATATAAAACTATCCATCCATTATCTATGCACTGCTTAATCCTCTGTAGGGTCGTGGAGGGGCTGGAGCCTGTCCCAGCCGACTCGGGCGAAGGCAGGGGACACCCTGGACAGGACGCCAGCCTATCGCAGGGCTACACATAGAGACAGACAGCCAAGCACAGTCGCATTCACACAATTTAGAATAATCAATTAACCTCAGCATGTTTTTGGACTGTGGGAGGAAGCCAGAGTACCCGGTGAAAACCCACGCATGCACAGGGAGAACATGCAAACTCCACACAGAAAGATCCCAGGCGTAAATCCCGGGACGCAAACCAGGGATCTTCTAGCTGTGAGGCGATGGTGCTAACAACCGAGCCACTGTGCAGCCCCTATATAAAACTAGCCTTGTTTATTATTAATTAAATCTTATTTGACAAATCAGTATGCAGATAGAGGAACACACTAGAGAATTTACCTTTTTAAGTCGTGACTGTGGCTGTAACTATTCCTGACTTGACTTGTTCGTTATGAGGAGGATAAACTGTATATGGCAAAAAAATTAAATGACAGATTGACAGATGAGGGTGTGCATGGACTCATCTGAAGATATCTGAAGATAATAGGTCCAGCTATTATGGAGGGCACCAGGCCCAACAGTGTGTGAAGTGAACACACTCTCACAGTAAAGGTGCCTCATCATTCTGTCACAATGTATTGCTTGCAAAGTAGGCGAAAATCTCACTACCAAACGCACACAAACACACATGCAGCCGCACGCAGGCTCTAACACACTCTATAATCCTCTCGTCCACCCTTGTCTTTTACACTCCCTCCCTCACTGCTGGCGACATCGCCTGTGAAGCACGGACGCTCGTAAATTCCCTTCCTTGATTTTGTTAACCTTTACCGCGACCCGGCACTTCTCTGCTTGGCGTTCTAGCACCCACTCAGTCACAGATGAGGCCCTGCTTGCCTCTGCAGAGACGAAGCCTTGGCGCTCCTGCAGCTCATCGCTCAGATTTTCTGGCTCGGCGGGACGCGATGGCCCAACGGTACCAACGCACCGCAGAATTATGGGCCACTCTTGGACCGAACGACGGGTGTTTAAATCAGACGTTCATTTCTGTCAACGTTGCCCCACATAATACTTTCATTAAGGCCCTGTGAGGAGTTCGGAGGAATAACAACTCTTTGGATAACTATCAGTTGAGGATTCCGTCTCAAGTATAAGAGGATCCAGCCTGTAAAAGTGCCAGCCAAGGACTTCAACTGTTGTGCTATTAATCATTTTGAAAGTACTTAATACACTCCTTTTGTATAATAATCTGTAATGTAATATATGGAAAAGTCATGTGAATAAGTAGAAAGCAACATTCCCAAGCACGCATTTGCTTTAAGGTAGAAATGGGTAGATACCTGGGCCTGGTTTCAAAATAGTGCAGGAACATACAGAAAATGGTGCAATGAATGGAGTAAAAACACCAAGAGAAACTAGTTAGCAAGCACAAGAGACCTCTTCTCTCACACCTTCAAGCAACAAAAGTATTTGCTGCATGCAGAGATCTGAACTTTCCAATTCATCGCATGTTAATAAAGCTTGTATATAACCCTTCTTCGCGCCAATTTATCTCTGTAACGCTCATTAGACGGAGGTAGAATGTGTGTCTGTGTGCGTAATATACACATCTCTCTGGTTGTTTAGATGTTCTGTCTCCTGGGGTCAGCTGGATGGCAACTTATTTACGTTGACGCTGATAGGTATGTCGTCTGGTGTCATTTGTTTTCTGTGTTTTGAGAGCGATGCAGCGTGAAATGTATATATGTGATGTGCGTTTATGCATAATTTCAACCTTATAGCTATGACTTATGTGATTATCTGTAAATATGCACAGAAAATACTGAATGACCAAGTAAACTTTGAATTCATGCAACACTGGCATTTGTGCGTGCACCTGACAGCGGCAAAAACCAGTTGAAGGTAATACTCATTTATACACACTGACAGTGGCGCATTTGTTTCCTGGCAGAGGAGCTGTAGTGGAATTTTTCTACATCAAAACAGGTTTTCAGACTCTCTCAGTGATAGATCCCACGGAGACTGCATGACACATAATCAATCATTTGTGAGAAAACCATCCCAAAATGATGATTTAGTGTAAAATAGTAAATTTGTAAATGTCAAATGATGGTGAGAAATCTAGACTCCAAGCACCTAATAAGTGTGATTTGGACCTTTGACATGCTCAAATTTGTTTTTATAGTAACATTTTCTCATTATTTATGATACTGATTCCCCAAACTGTTTTCAGGCTCCTACAGGGGTTTGTAACATCACTTTTTTTTCCCACTTTAATGTTAAGCATTATCTATCTTTTCAGGTCTGAGAAAGGAAAAACAATAGT